>JAOWBW010001008.1:262746-384661 GCA_026119855.1 Campanula takesimana
TTATAAAAAAACTTTATTTTTTGAGCAATACTAGGGGCACAAAATAAAGTCACAAAATTTTGCTCACAAAATGAGGTGGCGATATTTTATTGGTTGCATCGATAATGGACCCGCCATACTCTAATTAAAAACACCAATAAAATTATTACACCTAGGATTTTGTGAGTAAGATTTTGTAACTTCCTTGTGCCTCTAGTATTATTCTTATTTTTTTGGATTTTGAAGTTTAAAATGGAACACCCAAAAGAAAAAATTTTGAAGTTTAAAATGAGACGGAGGAAATATAATCATTAATGTTAACCCAAAACTTTGAGAATGCGAGATACTGGGATCGAAAATACGGGATGTGAATGCACTAGAGTTTGAGCAGTATGATGAGCAATGAGTAGAGTAGTCATGAAAGCTATAAACCACCGCACGCTTCAACTTTGACTTGCCCGTATAAAACTCTTTTTCCTTTTCAACCTTTTTTTTTTCTTTTCTTTACAATCTACTTATATACTATCATTCATTTAAGGCAATTGTTATCGTGTTACAAATTCCTATTAAGTTTATTACAGATCTATTGTCTAGTCTAGTACACATTCTTATAGAGTTTCACCATGATTGGAACCTATTAAACCGAGTGATAATGTCTCTCCAGAAATCTCTCGTATACGTCTCGCGCCATCTGTTAGTCATTTTGCCATAATGATCACCTGTAGATGCCTCCAGCCGCCGACCTCCATTATGTGGAGGCATTACACACACACCCGGATACCATTGAGCCAAGAGGCCTTAGGTTTTTCCAACCTTTCAATTCAATCATAATTTCAGCTACATACTAAGAGTAAATTTTGATATTTATTTTGAGTTTTTTAATATATATTTTTAGTGTATATGATAATATTTAATTTTAACAATGAATTTATATAATTATAGCAACTTTCAGGAATATATTTACAAATTGTACGTAAAATTGCTATAATTATGCATATTAAGTGCTCGTATCAAATCTTTATCATACGGCTTGAAGGCAAATGGCGGCTGGATGCATAAGGGAAGTGCACGTTTGTGAGACCTTAGTCGGGATGCATAGGGGAGTTCACCTACGAGCACGGATGCCATAACTTGGTCTCTGTGTTGATGTTTGTACACTAGCGTACGTGCATACGTACGCGTGAGTGTGTGTGCGTATGCGCATGCATACGCGCGTGTGTGTGCGTATGCGCATGCATACGCGCGTGTGTGTGTACGTGTGCGTGTATACGCACGCGTACTATTAACGCGTGCGCGCGTAACGTAGCTACGCTACGAGGGCAACCCTTCCCTTCCTGCTCACCTCCTGTGTATGGAGAGAACACGAAGCTTTTTTTTGCTTCGTGTTCTATCCATGCTTACACAGTATGGAGCCGCAGTATAGGTATAGGTATAGCGAGGGGCTGCTTATGGAGCCCCGTCGGTAAGCGATTGCAGCAGCTCTATCTCCCGGCACAATCGCAGCCGTTTTGTCATGGTCGCTGCCATGTTTCTGCGATCTTCTATGAAATTATTGAATTTTGAAGTTGATGTGAGGCATCGCCGATTGAGATGAATTGTTAGAGTGGTAGTGTGAATCCCCGTAGCTCCTTGAAGAGCGGAGGGTAAACCCACCTGGAGGCGGGAAAGAAAGATAGGGAAGGAAACAAGAGAGGGAGCCACTTGGTACGATGGCTCACTCTCGATAAGGAAAGGAAGCGAATAACAGGGCGAGAGCAAGGTAAGAGATAGAAAAGCAGGTTGTGGTAGGAGCAGGAAGGGAGGAAAGAAAATAGGTAGTTAGGGAAGCGCTTAACAGTTTGAGAATTGGTTATTTTTAAATGGATTGATGGTTGTTGCTTGTGTTGAATTTGTTGAATAGAAGTGAATAAGTAGAGGAAAGAAGTAATAGAGGGAAGAAGTAGTAAGCGGGAAAGGGAGATAGGAAAGGAAGCTAAATAAGTGCGAGAGCAGAAGTAAGGGAAGAAAGAGTAGGTTGCAGGGAGGTGGGATTTTGTTGTTTGGGGAGAGTAGGGGGAATAAAAGTGGATTATAAATGAATAATAAGAGGAAATTATAAAAAGAGATAGGTTTATAGCGTGTTGAATTAGCGAAATGTATAAACATACATGAGCTAGGTTCAACACGTGTTTTGATGCCCATAACTTGGTCTCTGTGTTGATGTTTGTACACTAGCGTACGTGCATACGTACGCGTGCGTGTATGCGTGTGTGTGCGTATGCGCATGCATACGTGCGTGTGTGTGCGTATGCGCATGCATACGCGCGTGTGTGTGTACGTGTGCGTGTATACGCACGCGTACTATTAACGCGTGCGCGCGTAACGTAAAAAGAAAACCGTTCACTATAATATAAAACAATACTTTCATTACGACTCATTATCATTTTATTTTGAAAAACTGAGCTTACTTGTTTATATATTGATCGTAGGGGAAATTGAAAATATTAGCATTTGCCTCCGTCGCATTCATTCATTTATTAAAGCGTAGAATTAAAGTTCATTTGTTTTTTTCCCCCTCTTATTTGCTTGTTATTCAAACCAACTTCTTAAATTGTCAGACAAAAAAGAATTTAGACTGTTTTTATTTTTCCGGTCAGGTCATATGCCTCTTGACGTTCAGACAAGAAAAAAAGATTTATTTTTCTATACGTATCACTAGGGATGGCAATTCATCCGGACCCGATCCGTATCCGAGGTGTTCCGGCCCGAGGCGGTGCGGGTTTGGTAGACAATTTGACAAACCCGTCGGGTTCGGGTTCGGTACACCCATCAGACCCGTCGGGTCCTGACCCGCCCGACCCGTATTGTTAATTTTTGTGTAGGTTTCCTATTATGCCCTTATATGTCTCCATTATTACTCACAAAACCTGGTATTTAGCTTATATACTTCGTAGAGTTAGGGTTACCAACCACATTCACAAATAAAATCTGCCGTCATTGAGAGAGGGGAGATCGACGTCGATGGAAACCAAGGCGACTTGCTGTGATACCGACTCCGACTCCGGCTCCATCCGCCGTTGTTGTCAGTCCGCCGTTCTCCATCTCCGCCATCCTCCATCTCCGTTCTCCATCTCCGACTCCGGCTCCATCTGCGATGTTGAGATCTCCATCGCAAACACGCCGCCGTGCCCTCCATCCTCCCTGTGAGATTGTAAGGTAAATGCTAACCATTTAACTTCACGATTGTTGTTTTCTTTTTACTTCCTTTGATGTTATGAACTTCAAATTCGGTTTCTTTTTGACAATTGAAGTTTTGATTGGTGTTTTTTCGTTTTAATTTAAAAGATTTAATCCCAAATTTCGTTGATGATTTTCTGTTTGGATTTGGAAGCCCTAGAAATCCAGTCGACTGTTGCGTGTCCGGTCGGGTCCGGGCCGGTCACGGGTTTGATGACCTCGGGTCCGGGCGGGTTCGGTTACAGTGATAGTTAGCTCGGGTCGGGTTCGGATATGGCCAAACCCGGACCGTATCCGACCCGTTGCCATCCCTACGTATCACTTCCATAAAGCTCGTATATCAAAATACTCAACCTAAACAGTAGATTAACAAAGATTTACACAATCTTTTCACTCAATTAGTGTCGTAATTATATTTCTCTTATGGATTCATATGAATAATCAAAAAATTAGAATAATTCTGAAACCATCCATCAGGCAATGTCTCTTATGTCTTCAGCCAATTTCAGTTATGATTTCAAAGATTTAGCACTTGGCAATACCAAATGCCACCTAACATTTAATCTCCGCCCTGCTACTAACACGGATCACTCATTTATAAAAGATTAAATCTGGGTTATTGATGTAACCGTACTATCTTTGCACTATATCATTTACAGTATATCCTATTAAAATTATGCTAAATATTGACATTTATTTTGAGACGGACTAAAGATACACAACACCTCCTATTGCATTGCAATGGTTGTGCTTGTTAGAATGGGTATTATGGAAAAATCATCAAACTTCATACACTATTTTTAATAAAACGATATTTATTTTGGGACAAACAAAAAATGAAATGTAGGTCATTTATTCCGGCCAGATATTGGGAGCATAGTAGTACTAAAATAATGTTATTAATAGAGATTGAAAGAAGAGAACGAATCCGGAAAGCCAGCGAATAATAATACCAAAAAATCAGAGTCCTTGTCTCTTAGCTCACCACCTAGCCTCGCTCTCCTTCTTATCTCCCCTCTCCCTCCCTTGGACACACACAAAACACACCCCTAAAATAGTGCACTAATTTACAAGTATTGAGCTGTGGTTGTAATTATGGTGGACGGAAAGGGCTTTGAATCAGTGATCAACGGAGGAAATTCCGGTAAAGCAAGTCCCCGGAGAAACTCCTCTGCTAGTGGGAGTTCAATGATGGCACAAGTTGCTCCGGCCGTCAATTCACCAACAGCAACGGTGGCTGCGAAAGATAATCCGGAGCACGGCGGCGACCACCGTGATGAGGTAATTCTTAATTCTTCTCCTACTACCACCGTATTGATACTGATACTGATACTAATTAATTTGGCTAATTAGTAGCGGCGGCTTTGGTTTCAATTGATTACTAATACAGAGCAAGTTTGGCTTACTACCGGCGGTTTCGGTCAATGAATGTATGCTCATATCAATGGGATTCATTGACCGGATTGCAGGCCATTGTAAATTCTGTCTTCTTCAACATAACCATTGTAAATTTTTAAAAAGTGATTTTAAGATAAAAAAAAAGAAGAAGATTTGTACTCTACCGTAGATCCAGCCGTTCGTCATTTTTGTTAGAGAGAATTAACTAGCTATAGCTATGTATTGACTACTCCCTCCGTCCCACCTCACTTGACATTCATGAGGTGGGCACAAAAATTAAGGAGAATGAATAAAATAAGAAAAATGTGTGATAGAAAATGAAGAGAGAGAATGAGGGGGGTAAATAGTAGTGTTGGTTGAATAAATTGAGTGATGAAAAATGAAGAGAGTGAATGAGTGGTGGGGTAGAGTGAATATAAAATTATAAAAAATATGTTATTTTGAGAAGTGTCAAGTGAGCTGGGACAACCCAAAATGGAAATAAGTGTCAAGTCAGCTGAGACGGAGGGGGTATATAAAAGTAGTGTTGCATTTTTAATTAATTAATTTTTGTGTGATTTTACTACAATATAAGTAATACTCCCTCCGTCCCAGTGAGTGGAGTAAATAGTAGTATTAGTGATGCATGACGAAAATATAATTATATCAAATATTATAAATATATTGGTATTTTATTATTAGTTAGGATTTAATTAGTATTTTTATTATTATTTTCGTCATTAATTTTAATAGGTTTATTTTAGAGGATTCTAGGATAGATTTTGAGTCAATTTACTAGTTTTTAAGTCCTATTAGGTTACTATATAGGTTAGGATTAATTCTAGAAGGTTTTGAATTGTTTTTTTTATGGGCACTATAAAATAGGTCTAAAGTTGTAATCCGAAAATTAGACTTTTTTTTATTAAAATTTGATTGCTTTGCAATTGTTGGGTTTTACCCTTAAGCCTTTGGCTTGCAGAAGGATTTCTTCGGAGATTCTTGTTGGGGAATTGCGATTCTTTGCACAATAATCTTCTAGGAGATTATTGTAGTTCAAGAATTCCATTACGGTTTTCTTAGGGGTTGATTTCCGCTGCGATTCTACGACGATTGTTTAAAGTCGTCATAGACTTTACTCTTCTTGTAGCATCACGCTACATCAGTTGGTATCAGACAAGGGGCGATCCTTGGAAGATTCAGCGATGGCTGGCAACAACGGGGACAATACAATCAACCAGACTGCACGAATCTTGGGGTATTTGAAGAAATATCGGTTCGAGGAAAGCTATGCTCGAGACAGGGAGTGCAAAGCAAGATATTGGGATGAGAGTCAATATTGGCGTGGAATAACAGATTTTATGCATACTCAGTGTCGATCTTTAGAAAGAGAACTAGATGTTGTGAAACGCACCGTTCACCAAGATTTGCGGGTTGGTGGTGAAGTCCAAAGGCAACGAGCGACAGTTCGCATAGAACCTGTACAACATGTGGACAACCTCGTCCAGCGTGTTCCGCCGACCGGAGCCACTGATTTTGAATCAATTGGGAAAAATCATAGCGTTGGACCCATTGATCAAAATCCATTTGTTAGTGCTGCTGTGGATTTCAAAGGAGAAAAAGTTAGTAATTTTTTTTTTTTTTTTTTTTTTCTGTGGGTGGAGAGATTGCTCTAGAACCGAAATCCGATGGGCCACTTTTTGAAGTGGTGGAAGAAGAATTTGTGAACGAGTCCTTGGAAGTGCATTCAGAGGAGCCACTTTTTGAAGTGGTGGTGATAGAAGCTTGTGAGGCTTGGTGCTTGGAAGGGTTGTACGTGAGGGAGATTGTGTGGTCAAAATCCAGTACAGGTCCGGCTGGACCAACGGCAAGACCCGCCCGGACCAGGTGGTGAGGTCCGACCGCACCAAACCAACGACCCGCCCGGACCAGGAAGGACTCGGTCGAATCCAGTCAAGCAATCGGCCGAATATGATGATGTTTTGCCAGAATTTTTTAAGGCCGTTGATGGACGATTGTCGTATTTCCTACCTTGTGCAGCAGTGCCAGATTTATTGCGGTTCGGGAAAGAACATGTTTATTCCAAATATTTATTCAAGTGGAGTGGAAGACTTCAAGTTTCAAGCACGAACTCGAGGTCGAGTTCGTTTGAAGTGGTGGTGAATGATGCAGGACGAAAATATGATTATATCAAATATTATAATTATATTTGTATTTTATTATTAGTTAGGATTTAATTAGTTTTTTTATTATTATTTTCGTCATTAATTTTAGTAGGTTAATTTTAGATGATTCTAGGATAGATTTTGAGTCAATTTACTAGTTTTTAAGTCCTATTAGGTTACTATATAGGTTAGGATTGATTCTAGAAGGTTTTGGATTGTTTTTCAAGTTTTATGTGCACTATAAAATAGGACTAAAGTTGTAATCCGAAAATTAGACTTTTTTTTTTATTAAAATTTGATTGCTTTGCAATTGTTGGGTTTTACCGTTAAGCCTTTGGCTTGCAGAAGGATTTCTTCGGAGATTCTTGTTGGGGAATTGCGATTCCTTGCAGAATAATCTTCTAGGAGATTATTGTAGTTCAAGAATTCCATTACGGTTTTCTTAGGGGTTGATTTCCGCTGCGATTCTACGACGATTGTTTAAAGTCGTCAGACTTTACTCTTCTTGTAGCATCACGCTACATCAATTAGTTGGATAAATTGAGTGGTGGAAAATGAAGAGATAGAATGAGTGGGATAAATAGTAGTGTTGGTTGAATAAATTGAGTGGTGGAAAATGAAGAAAGAGAATGAGTGTGGTTGAAACATTTCTATTTTAGACAGTCTCACTTTTAGTGGGACGGCCTAAAAGGGAAATAAATCTCACTTGTGATGAGACGGAAGGAGTATACAAATAATAAATAAAAATTTAGAAATATGTTAAGTATAACATTTGATATGAGAAGCAACCGGTAATTCACAGTTACATTCACGATTTGTTAGGGTGAGATTCGTAAGCATGTATATGTACTTATATACTCCCCTGGTCTCACTCAAATTAGGACAATTTATTGTTAGGCGTCCCACTTGAAATAAAATAACATCAAAATAGAAATGTTCTATTTAGTGAGATCACTTTCACACGCATGATAACTTTCTACTTATTATTTCTTGACACACTTGCTCTCTCCTACATCACTTTTTATACTCACAACACATATTTTACTAGCACTTTTTTTAATATTTGAGAAATAATCATATTTCGAGAGAAATGGAAGGAGCATGAACAGAATTCACAAATGACACTATTAAATTGACACGTCACACTAAGTGATCACAAAAATAATGTGCGAGATTGCCATAGAATAATTTGTGATAGAGAGGTTACAGTTTGTTGTTTGTCACACAAATTGAGTTGTATTGAGTCGTGAAAGTTTTACATTTTTTGAGCAAACGACGAATCAATTGTATTCACAATAGTAAAAGAGACGACACTCCATAAAAGTCGGAGGTTTATCCTAAATATCAGTATTTGTTCCATCTCTTAACTTACAACAAAGACTATTCCAATGTAGATCATGAGATGCTCAGATTCCACTTCAAGAAATACTTGGAAACTGCCTCAAACTGGCATTTAATAAATCCCTTCTCGGATAAAATTTTGCTCTAAATATAGATTTGGAATCGTTCATGTGTTGAATAGCTTTTGCGAGCTGCAATCACAGTAAACTTTAACTATTTTATTTTATTTTTGTGCTCGTTAGACGAAATATTTTTAAGCTCGTTGAACCATTTCACAAAATCTTGAGAAAACGCGTTTTTCCTAACTCCCAGGAAAAACGTGTTTTTAAAAAAAACGCGGTGACATTTTTGTAAATATCTGGAGCTTCTTTAAAAAACGCGCGGTGACATTTTTGTAAATAATTGGAACTTCTCTACAGTTCTGGATATCAATATAAAACCTTCTGGATATGAGATTGATAGCCAGAACTTTTGAAAGTGATAGCTCGAAGATTCATTTTTGTAAATAATCGGAACTCAACGGTTCTGGATATCAATATAAAGCCTTTTGGATATGAGATTAATAGCCAGAACCTTTGAAAGTGATAGCCAGAAGAGTCCTGGATATCAATATAAAGTCTTCTAGATATCAATATAAATGCTTCTAGATATGAGATTGATAGACAGAACCTTTGAAAGTGATAGCGAGAATGTTTTTTTTTTTGATTTTTTTTTAGAGTAACAGAAGTGTTAAGATAGCCAGTGACAATGTTTAGGATGATCAGTTGCTGTGTTACGAAAGTCCAGTGAGTGTGTTGAGGACCGGCAGATGATTTTAAAAAAACCACGTTTTACAGTAGACCAGCTCGAACCATTTAACAAATTAACAATCCAGCGTACAAGTTACGGAGCATCTCATAAAATATCCAGTAACAAGATATTACCATCATCCCCATTTCTATCTTTCTTTAGAAAGATTTTCCATCATTCCAATTTCCAAGTTAACAGTAACATGCTTCTTTCTTTTTCAAATTACTAGGGCAAAGTGTAACAAGCCACCTTTTTTTTGTTAATTTTATATTCTTTCTAATTGATATTTTTAAGTAAGATATCAATTTTAACCCAAGGATTGATATGGGTCGGTTGTTAAAAATTATAAATGAAAGATTTAAAATACCTTTAGTACCACTTCCATCCTCTTACTTTTAGCAATATTGCCTTTAGATCAACTTTCTATTCCTATTTTTTTTTTTTTTTTTGACATAATTAAGCATTCAAGTTTTTAGAGACAAATTAGAAATTAGGTAGGTCAATTTCTAAATTATTTAACTTACTTAATTATTACTACATTTCTATTTAGACAAAAGAAATTTATAATATAGAAAAATAATATGGTTTTGCATAAGTACAATTGTTTTTTTCTATGTAGAAGTAGACTAATACCAAAGTACGGAGTATTTTTTTTTCTCACGGATTACTTTTTTGGATTATATTTTAGCATATACGTACTCCCTATGTTTATGATAAATTTTTTTTTTTAAAACAAATGTTTTTATTTATTTTAATTTTATAACTTAATCCACTTGTAGCATTTGTAATCTAAAAAATGGCAACGATTCCACATTCGATAGATCATAGTATATGATTTTGAGGTTAGCACATTGGATGCACAACAATCAGCTGCATATATACCTCCATCAACTGTTCAAAATAAATTTTTGAGAATTGTAGATCGTATTAATGAAAGGATGAATATCACTACTTATAATACTCTCTCCGTCCCAAAATATCTTCTCATTTTCCATTTCTCATTGTCCCAAAAAGTTTTTCTCATTTCTATAATTTAGGCTTAAAAGTGCATAAACACAACATGGCTAGTGAGCTAGTGAACCAAGTGTTCATATCGTTAAAAAGTTTGAATAGTCAAACGTAAAGATCATTTTGGGACAAAGGGAGTAGTTAATTAGTATTGATTAAAAAAAATTAATTAATACTCTCTTTGCTCAGGAGTATATGTTCATATTTTTCTTTTTAGTCTTTCCTAGAGTATATGTCTACTTTCAAAATGACAAAGAATTTTTACTATTCCTCCAACTTATTCCCTCTTCTACTTTACTTTTATACTCACAATACCAATCAACTTACTATTTTCTATCCCACATTCTCCCTCCTACCTTACTTTTCATACTCACAACACTTACGTCACTTACATAATTTCTTATACTTCGTACAAATAAGAGGGTGAACATATACTCTGAGATTAATGACATTCGGGCTGCAGAAACCAGTCCCCACTCCCCATTAAGACTAATCTTACTTTATAGGGGACCGGACCGAATGAATCAAATAATTGTTGGTTGTTTGAGTCCATGGAAACACCTTTATTGGCATGCTTATGTTTAGTGATCCCTTAACAATCTACTTTTAGTTTCTTTCAAAAAAAAAAAAAAAAAAAATCTACTTTTAGTCCCATAATAAAAAAGAAAAAAATGAAAACTAATTGTACAGTCAATTTAAGACGTGCATTTTTGTTGACAACAAATCCTCAATCAGCATGATTAGGAATAGGTGGACTGAAAGTCCTGTTTATTTAATGATTAATTCTTATTTATAACTTACACAAAGTCTTTGTATTAATAAATTAAAAACTCCTTCCTTCCATTTGAAATAATATTGTCACCTTTCTTTTTTTAACACGGAAGTATTGTAGTAATAATTAAGTTATATAATTATTCAGATAAATATTCAATTAAAGTTTGTTATTTATACATCATTATTATATATTAATAAAATATGTTTAAATGTTATATTTAGATGTTTATTAAGAAAATCAAATTAACTCAAAATCAAAATTCTTTCTCAACAACAAATAAAGTAAGAAAATTATTTTAAGACGAAAAAAGTACTACTCCCTCCGTCCCGGAGTAAGAGTCCTACATCTCATTTACACGCTTATTAATAAATATTGGAAGTGATGTAAATGTTGTGAGTGTAAAAGTAAAGTAGGAGAGAGAATGAGTGGGAGAGAATAGTGAATTGATTGGTGTTGTGAGTATAAAAGTAAAATATGAGAGAGAATGAGTGGGGTGAATAGTAAAGATTCTTTGCCATTTTAGAAATATGACTCTTACTCTGGGACGTACCAAAATAGAAAGTAGAACTCTTACTCTGGGACGGACGGAGGGAGTAACATTTATTACTCCTTATGATGCAAAAAGAAAAATAGTCTCCTATAGGTTAACTTTGACAATTTGTTTTTAAGAAAATCTGATTATAACATTAAATTTTATTATTTGTCATTGATATCATTACTGTATTAATATCTATTTTTAAAATTTTATTAGAAAGATTATGTTTTTATATTTTAATCAAACTAAATGACGATCACTAAAAATTACAGTAGAAGATACTATTTTATTTTGACGTGGTGAAACTCCAATAAGGAATTGTACTAGACTAGGCAATAGATATGTAATAGACTTAATAGGAGTTTGTAACATGATGACAATTGCCTAATGAATGAAATGTAACTAGCTTGTCAAAAAAAAAAAAAAAATGAAACCGAGAAAATTGGTGGTAAAATAATCTAAAAATATAAATTCCACCAAAGACAAATAATTGAAATGAAATGAAACGAAATTTTTTTTTGGGTACAGCGTTACTATATACACACCCCTCTCTCTCTCTCTGTGCTCGGATTCCATCGCTCTATAGATTCCCCGGTTCGGAATCTACGATGACGGAGCCCATCTACCGGCACACCGCGATAATCACTTAGCTTTAATGGTACCTATTGTATTGTAATTTGAATCCTCAATTCTCTTTTCTGCTCTATTGATCAGATTTTCCCCAGTTAATCACTCCCATTAGGAATTTAACATCATAATTTTTCTGCTAATTGCCAGAAATTCTTCTGATACCTTCTCAATTATCGTCGGAACTGTTCTTTTTCTTATTTCCATGCTTACTTTGATCATCATGCCTTCCAATTTTGTCTGCAATTTCATTTTGCAACAAACCCATTTCAATTTTGCTATCATTTATGATTTATGTTCTTGAATTGGTCATAGATCATGTCATTCCTGAATAATTGCGTTACTTGCGTAGTTTTGGTTGAAGATTGAGATTTTTTTATGTTACTATTTTCAGAAATTGAGGAGTGGTGCATCTAACAGGGAAGCTTCAATTGCAATGGGAGAAATTAATAGTGTTCGATATGCCGGAATTACTGAATTACCCTCTTCTCCTAGTGTTAACAATGTCAAAAAAGTTTCAGTTATACCCCTCATTTTCCTCATCTTTTATGAGGTATCAGGAGGTCCATTTGGTGTTGAAGACACTGTCAATGCAGCTGGTCCTCTTTTAGCCCTTATCGGGTTCTTAGTTTTCCCTTTCATATGGAGCGTACCCGAGGCCTTGATTACTGCTGAAATGGGTACAATGTTCCCCGAAAATGGTGGTTATGTTGTTTGGGTTTCATCCGCTTTAGGTCCTTATTTAGGGTTTCAACAAGGTTGGATGAAATGGCTAAGTGGGGTTATTGATAATGCTCTTTACCCAGTTCTGTTTCTTGATTATTTGAAATCGGGGGTCCCTGCTTTAGGTGGTGGTTTGCCTAGAGTTGGGGCGGTGTTGGCATTGACTTTAGCGTTGACTTATATGAACTACCGGGGTTTGGTGATTGTTGGTTGGGTTGCTGTTTTATTAGGGATTTTCTCGCTCCTCCCTTTTGTGATAATGGGGTTTATAGCGATTCCTAAATTGGAGCCTGCTAGATGGTTAGTGGTGGATTTGCATGTTGTGGATTGGAATTTGTATCTTAATACGCTTTTTTGGAATCTTAATTATTGGGATTCGATAAGTACACTTGCAGGGGAGGTGGATAACCCAAAAAAACTTTGCCAAAAGCTTTATTTTATGCTTTGATTCTTGTAGTTTTTGGTTACTTCTTCCCTCTTTTGATGGGTACGGGTGCAATTCCACTTGAACGTGATTTATGGACCGACGGGTATTTTTCAGATATTGCTAAATTAATCGGAGGAGTATGGTTGAGATGGTGGATACAAGCAGCAGCAGCAATGTCAAATATGGGAATGTTTGTGACAGAGATGAGTAGTGATTCTTTTCAACTTCTTGGTATGGCTGAAAGAGGGATGCTTCCCGCCTTCTTTGCTAAAAGATCACGACACGGGACCCCTTTAATTGGGATTTTATTCTCCGCTTCTGGTGTTCTTTTACTTTCTTGGTTGAGTTTTCAAGAAATAGTGGCGGCGGAGAATTTCTTGTATTGTTTTGGGATGATTCTTGAGTTTATAGCTTTTGTGCGTTTGAGAATAAAGAATCCGGCAGCATCTCGACCGTACAAGATACCCGTTGGAACCGTTGGATCGATTCTCATGTGTGTTCCGCCTACTATATTGATCTGCGTTGTTTTGGCTCTGTCTTCGCTCAAAGTCATGATTGTGAGCATGGTTGCGGTTGTGTTTGGGCTTGTTTTGCAGCCATCTCTGAAGTACATGGAGAGGAAGAAATGGGTCAAATTCTCCACGAGTTCTAATCTACCTGATATTCATGAGGTGACTCATTCAAATTCCGAATCTTTAATTAGATAAAGATAATTTCTTGTTATATTGACTGCAATATCACGTTCATTAACCTTAATGCACGATGCTAATACAAGAGATTTAACATGGTAAGTACTAAGAAGATACCAGTCATGTGTTTTTAATTACTGTGTTCTTCGTGGTTAAAGATGAATGTTTCTTACTTCTCGGGGCTGGTACGTTAAGAATTCTACTTTGGGTTGTATATTCGATTAGGGATGGGCCTATTGAGAGGTGGTAGCTGTTTCGCCAAAATATGTGGTGTATGGGGAAATGATTAGTAATAAATATTGTTATTAGTTATACAGTGCATGTAATTTGAATCTTCTTGATTTCAAGATTGAGCATAGAAGCTAATTAAGAACACACAAATTTGCATATGATTTCATTATATCATGAACAGAGAACAATCACACAAATTTGCATTTGATCTCATTATATATAATGAGAACAATCAGACAAATTTCTATGATAAATTTGCATTTGATCACATTATATCATGAACTGAGAACAATCAGATAGATCTCTATCAAAAGTTTGCAATTGATCTCATTATATCATGAACTGAGAACAATCAGACAAATCCCTATCACAAATTTGCATTTGATCTCATTATATCATGAACTGAGAACAATCAGAACTACTTGCATGTCCCAAATCCACTCAATATAAATCACTGTCGATAATTGAGAAAACTAAAAAAAACTTGCATATATCCGCAATATATCAAATAAAGAGAGCTAAAATAACGGCAAAGAAAACCCACATGTTTTTTCCTTGTGATTTCCATGCAGCTGGTCCCTTATACGCAGCCTGTAATTCGCACATACTTTTCCATCATTATCGGTATCCTTTAGATTCAAATAAAGAGACAGGTCTTCTCCTTTTGATCTCTTGTCTCCTCTAGGGTAGATTTGGAGTTTCCTTCAATAATTATTAGCAAGATACAAGGAGGAGAGTACTAGTTAGATTTTTCTCCCTGCACTGATATATAGTAGTGAACAAGACAATCTGCAATGGGGACGGAAAAGGATTTACCATTGACAATTTCCTAAAGTGAAACCATCAGAATAATAACATTTCTTTTCCAAAGAAGAGAAGTTGTCAATCCTCCAAGTGTGAGTAGCATTGACTTTCTCCTGCAAGGGTACGCACTCTCCTCTGCCACTATAATTCAAAACAAAAACCTCAACACCAAACGTACATTTGTCACGGATGAGGGATCCGTTTGAAGGATCCTTGAAAACACTGAGGGGCAATAAGTTGGTAAAGCCCGATTCTGTCATAGATTCATTAAAGTGTCGTATCTTCCCCTTGTTATCTAAATTCACAGCAAATGGTGTTAAAACAGAGGACCAAGTTTTCATTTACTAAGTGACAATGAGAAAATATTAGTTGGTAGCTGAAAAAGTATCTACATACCTTTGAATATGGAGTAATTATTATGAACCTTATCATAAACAAACATCTTCATCTTCACTTTAACCTCCCAACCAACAGGTAACAACTCAGTCTCAGCAATGACCAAGTAGAGAGAGAGGTGTTCTTCACCATTTTCCTCTTATCACCATTTGGGTACAAAGACAACTTCCTTCAATGTAAAACAAGAATTTACGCTATCAGTTTATAAGACCAAATGTTAAATCAGTATAAAGAGAAGGAAAATAGAGGTTCTCTGTTGTGTCGAAATCCTTTTGTGATGATTTTGGAGGCATTATGGGTGGGGTAGCTGTGTCACCTCGGGCTCCTAGAGTTAATGGCAAAATGAAATGAATTCCAAGGAAGAAAGATGTTTATGACCTTGAAGAGGGTTGTGACCTTGAAGATGGTTACATCCCGGTTAATCGCATATGGCTTACAAAGTTGGTTCCATGAACCAAGAAGGAGGGTAAATAGGGTTAATCTACTTTCCTTCTTTACTTCGTTTTTCTTTTTCTTTTTAGCTTTCTCTTATTTCTTGAGGTAAGACGTTTCGTCCCCTCACGCTTTTTTTAATTGTTTGTTTTATTAATAAAATTAGGGGGCTTGGCCCTTTTCGCTTGAAAAGAAAAAAGAATTTGAACAGAAAGTAGGTTAATGAGAGGAAGGTGGAAGATTAATTTACCATTTGTAACCAGAAGCTTCAAATATATATGATTCGTAATTCTCTATTCCAGTATCAGATAGGATTTGGAGCAGTTGTGAGAATGAGTCGATCTTCAATGTGTAGTGAGCTGGTGGAGCATCTCTTGATGTTCTACCTATATATATGCAATAAAGAACCCCAAAAAGGAAAAAAAAATCAGCCTCGATCCTCGAGAAAAAACAAGCCAAGAAAAGAAGAATACACACCATGCCCTATGCCTCCCGTTGACAGAATAATTGGCTTACCAAGGGTTACATTCAGTTCTCTGTTTACAACTATGATAACTCCATCATGCATCAGAATGTGATTGAATACATAGCATCTGGTAAACTTTTACATTGTTGCGCATCTAATACCAGTTAACATGCTTGTTATAGTAATGGAATAGAGTATTATCCAATGCCGTCAACAGACTCGACCCCAACCAGTTTGAAAACCTCAAAGCTTCTTAAACCTCCCAGTATGAGAAAAGCCAAAAGCTGCAATTCGTTAAGGAAAGCTAATTTTGGTTGGGGAATTTTGTCGAACAACATGGACGCACCATCTGATATGTGTGCAATGTTGTATAAAATGATCGGAATTTGGGTCTAAGAAGAAATCTTCCCAAGAAATGTGTGCAATTTTTTCATCAATAATCATACCACTATTATTAGGAACCCCTTCAACTGAAACTTAACTTCTCTTTCCCTATCTTCTCTTGTATTTGACCCCCTTAATCAAACAGCACCCATGAAATTGTAGCCTTCACAATAATTTTGATCCCTTTAACTGACTCATGTTTGCATTAAATGTCACACTTTTCCTTTTTGGTTAATGTTGGGATTGGAACCAAACCAGAATCAATGATCGAGGTTATGCATAGCCCTACGGTCAGACTTTTCGCTTTTCTGCAGGATTCATTTTTAACGTAGGCCAGTGTTCTAAAAGGCTCCCGTCTAGGCCGCCTAGGCGCTAGGCGTTCATGAAACGCCTAAGTCCCGTCTAAGATATTATAACTATTTCTAAATTCTCGGCCCCGCCTAAGTCCGTTTAGACCCCGCCTAGGCGCTAGGCCCTGCTGCGGCGCCTAGCGCTTTTTAGAACCTTGGCGTAGGGTATTAAGGTATTGTATTCCATTAGGGTTCAGGGCTCTAGCGTCCTATATAGAGCTAAGTAACGGTGAAAAATACATTGTAACACCACAAAGAGAGATTATTTACAATCCTGACTTGTTAGCACCATTAGAGGTAGTATGATCATGCGACGAACTGGGTTATCAATTTTTGTGTTCTTGTAAGGCCTTGTTTGTTTTTCCATTCAGAGCCACTTAATGGGGTGAATGTCTGAGAGAGTCAGACCTTAAGGCATTAAGTCTGTTTTTTTTTTTTTTCAGATTCAGATCTAAAAGCATCTGAATTGCCTCTTAATGTTCAGACCTAAAATGAAGTCTGATTTGCCTCTGAATTGATTTTTTTTCAATTTATATTTTTTCTTAAACTCATAATTCTAAATATATCCAACTAAAACACTATATAAACAACTATTCACGTCATTTTTCTACTTCATTCAATGTCGTAATCCTAAATTCAGATGTGTATTCAGACGAATAATCAAACAGTTTGAATAATTCAGAAATCAGCTTTCAGACGCTGCCTCTTATCAATTCAGATATGCATTCAGATTTCAGGACTTAACACTTAAAAAAAAACAAACGCCACCTAAGTGATTTTCTTGATTTCTTTCCTTCTTAATTCCTCTAATGCTCGGGGCCTAATTTTCCCAAAGGTTTATCCCAGTATAAGTGTTGCTTTTAAGTCTTAGTGCAATTTCACCATGGCACAAACGATATGAATACAAGTAAGTAAACATATTCATAAAATTCATAAATAATAAAATAACCGATAAATTAAAGGGTAATTTGCAGACTGATAACCTGGGTCTGTCGAAAGTTTTCAATCCCCAACCTAAAAGTTCAATTTTGCAAATTGGTTACCTATGTTTGTCAATTTTTTGCAATGTTTTTTATAAACTAACTTTTTGTTATTTTTTTGACAGACTTAAACACATTTGCAATGCGCATGACTTTTTAAAAGGGCAATCTTGTCAATTTTTGTAGGTGTGTAACTGTGAATACCCCGCTCGTTCCCATGCAGCGACTGCATCGGAACGAGGTATTCACAGTAACTCAATCACTACATTGCAAATGTGTTTAGGTCCGAAAATTGACAAACTTAGGTGAGCAATTTGCAAGTGATTACAAACTTAAAACAAACTTAGGTTACCAATCTGCAAATTGCCCCAAATTAAATCAACACTTAATATTAGACAAAAGGTATTCATATTCAACGTTGATCAGATTGTATCATTGAAGTTTTCACCTTTATATTACTAATAATTTTCGACCCCTTTTAAGCAAAACCCGAGCATTGCCAGTTGCCTCTCTTAACATATACCCCCTCCGACCCAGAAAGATAGTCCACATTTTTTCGTTGTTACTATGAGGGAACTTTGAGCAGTTATAAATGCTACTTATAATTATGTTAATGTGAATCTAAAAATTGATATTAATAGTATTTATAATGGTGTTTCAAGAACAATTTCAAAAATTTCATTAGAATAATTAAAAGTAGCCTTAATTATTACTCAAAGTTCCTTCGTAAAACCCATGAAAATAGGAGGACTATCATTCTGGGACAGAGGGAGTAATATCATATATTCATATTCCAATGCAGGTAAGCAATACTAAAGTATAAGGTGGACAATAATAATAATAATTTGTTTTCAAGTTTTACAACCAAAATTGCTTAAAATATTTCAAAATCACGCACAAAATAATAATAATAATAAAAAATGACGCTGGTTGGTGTTTAAAGTAATTAAGCACAATTGAGAATATTTTTAATTCAAATAAAAGAGAAGATAGAGACGGGAAAGAGGAAGAAGAGCATATATACCAGGAGAGCCGTGGAGATGATGATATGACTTTTTTTCCATGATTATCACTCCTTCCAAGTTCCGCCAAGTTGCTTGCGGGAATAGCCCCGTTTTTTTTTTTTACCCTTTTTAAATGTCTCTAAACTTAGGAATGAGTATTTGATTCCTGTATGACACTTTGGCATACACATAATACTAGATAAGGTAGGAATGGACTTTAGATTCATGTAGGTATCAAATACCCACAATATAATGTTATCTGAATCTCATCAAAAGGGGTGAGTTTTTTATACCCATTCCATATTAAAAATCTTATCTTGCTTAATTTTTGCTAAACCAAACTTTTAAATTACACTTACTCTTCTTCCTTCAAAAAAAAAAAAATTGCAATCCACTGCAATTTTGGATGACTGTTATAATAGATGGATGGTAGTTAACATAATAGTTAACAAAATGAATGAAAGTATAACAGAATTTTTAAAACATTCATTGATCACCCCTATAATTTAACAAAATTTCAATTTCCTAGTATTTCATCAATTATACCACAACAAATAATAATAATAAAAAAAATCTATAAAATAACAATATTTTTAAATTCTTTGAAGAGATAAAAATATTTTAATAAACAAAATATAATTTTGTTATTAAAAATTTATATAAAAAAATATGTTACTATTACGATTCAAAAAGAGAAATTTCTACGATGAATTTCTGCCCTATTTTAAAAATTTTCCCCCAAATTCAATTTCAAAACATAAGATGACCCATCTTCGGTGTTGCACCACCGTTGCCTTCTCTTGTGATTTATGTAAATCTTTAGTTTTTCTTGACTCATCTTCGGTGTTGTATCACCGTTGTCTTCTGTGATTTATTTAAATCTATATTTTTTCGGCTTCTGATATGTCTATTACGGTTCGAAATGACAAAAAAATAAAAATAATTTTTCGGCTGCGGTACAAGCGACAGTCTGATTTGAGGGTTTATTGTCAAGTTTTCTATTTCATTCAAAATTATTGTCATGCAGTTGTTAATGTCATATGGTGTGATATTGATAATTCTAAAGAGTTATATTCGACTAAATGACAAAAAATTGAATGAAATTACAAATTTGATAATAAAACCTCAAATCAGACTGTCTCTTGTATCGAAGCTGAGAAATTAATTATTTTTTTGTCAATTTGAACCGTAGTAGTCAGATCTGAACCTGAAAAAAATATAGATTTGATGAAATCACAAGAGAGGACAATAGTGGTGCAACGTCGAAAATGTATCGACTTATGTTTTGAAATGGAATTAGTGGCAAATTGTTGAAAATAAGGCAGAAATTCGTCGCAGATTTTTTCACTTTTAACCCTAATAGTAACGTTTTTTATATTGATACTTAATAAAAAATATATTTTATTTATTAAAATATTGTTATCTCTCAAAAAAAAAAAAATAATATTGTTATTTTATAGAAATTCATTTTTGTTTGGTTTGTTGTGGTATTTTGTTAAATTATAAGGGTGTTCAATGCAAGTTAACCAGCTGAGCTACCTGACTACGAGTGTAATAGGAGCATCCGTCGACAAACGTTAACCTTTCCATTCATTTTGTTAAATTTAGTTAACTACCATCCATCCATTATAACAGCCATCCAAAATTGCAGTGATTGCAACTTTGTGTGAACATTATGCACTAAATTGCAACTTTTAGTACTTTATGACCCACATTGCAACTCTGTGTAAACTTAGTGGTACTATAGTGCAATTTGCCCGAAAATCTATGTTATCTTTATCTTATACGCCTCTTCTTAACTCCACATCCTTCTTTTTTTTTTTTTTTTTTTCAAAAATCGAAACAAAACTCCACAGCCTAGTTTCAAATATTAACAGTTCCACCGTGCACTCATAATTAACTACTTGATTTTTTTTTTTTTGCCTAAATCAATAGGCATTATGAAGCACAACTATACATTTAAGCTATTCATGTCAAAATGGTTTGAACCTTAATTTATATATTGTCTTGTGTGCTTCATATCCATTATACGTTATCACATTATATTCAGTGATTATGAATTTGGTTATAAGTTGGTTGGTGATGTAATTTTATAAGTTATTATACATAATTTTATGACACAGCTATTATTTAAAAATAAATTGATTTTAAAAAAATCAAGTTAACAAAATAATTTATAATTATTACATTATAATGTTAAATAGAAAAAAAAACATTAACATTACTATTAGATATGCATGTAAATCAAACATATGAATGGTAATTTGATATCCATTCCTTAACTTAAGAACTATTCTAACACCCGTGCGTTTATGCACGGCCAATTTCTTTGATAAATAACAGGAAATAAATTAATATTATCACTATAACTGTCTCATTTTATTTGCATAACTATTAAAAAATTGTTTTTCTTGAAAAAAGTATCTTATAGCCTTTTTCTAAAAAATATTTTAAAATAATAAAAGAAACTATTTGTTTATTGTTTTAGCTATAAATAAATAATTTATTACCCAAAAAAAAAATCAACATAAATTTCAATATAAATTAATAATCTTAGTTTTTGAAACTACTTTCCCATGATTTTTATTTGCCAATTTTTATGATAAAAACTTGTGTTAGACGTTCTCACATGTGAGGCGGGTCTCGTTGAGAGAGTAAATGGTTTTCCCCCATGAGCGAGGCGGTGCAACCCCGTTTCCTCTCTCATCAAGACTCGTCTCATGTGTGAGACCGTCTAACACAAGACTTCCTCTTCTTTTATTTGTGAAAGTTCACCTAAATAACACTCATTAAAACTTAAACTTATAGTATTACTCTTAAAAAAAATGGTCACTAAAATTTTACCTTTTAAGAGAAAATTTCGGACGGGAAAACTACAAAAAGTGCTCTATCCATTTGAGTTTATACATATATATACAGAAATCAACCAACCTGTCCCAAAATATACCATTTACTCTTTCCTCCGACTTATTGTTATTTGAAAAAAAAAGTTATAGTATTCAGATTTCATCTAATTATTATTTCAAAACAGTATAGTAAACATTATAATTATGTTCTTTCAATAAACAAAACTATAATTATGTTTTAGGATTGAAGGGTGGGTGAAATGAGATCGATAGAAAACCTTGGGTAGGAGGAATGAGATGAGGCAAGATTGAATCCATTAATTAGAGATTGTCTCCCAATTTTAAATTTTCAAATAGTTAAAAGTTGCTATAATAACGATATGCTTAAAAAATATTAATGACTCTATTTAGAAGAAAAAAGGCTCCTACATCAATACTGTAGTAGATTAGTAAAAAACTAGTGGAGCGGGGTAAAAAAATAATTAGATATACATTTTTAACAAAACAAATTAGATATATATTAAAATATACTTTTGCAGATTCGTTTGTACAATTAGGCAATGTAATATTTTGACTTGTCATTTCTATGCTAACAATTGGTTGATTAAGTAATATTTGAAAAATAAAAGTAAGAGGAAAATCAATATAAACAAATGATGTGTATGTAACTACCCTTTCATAATTATTTGGTTATTTAAATTTTTTAGTTTTTTACACATTTTTTTTTAATAAAAAAATATGTGTAAATAGTAGAACCCAATGTAAATGTATCAATTAATTTGTCCATTAAACTATTAATGCTGGTATTCATTATGCTGGGACTTATTAATGACAGAAAGATAAATTGAGTAAGTGGTCTTTTTGGGATTTATAATAATTATATTTTGACAATTAAATTTGAAGCTAAAGTACCTGGCCAAAATATAGTCCAGGTTAGAGTTTTGGAGGGAAACTGAAATAGAAAGGAGCTCTAATGACTTGAGCATTTATATATAGATATATAGATAAGCATATGCCAAATGTGGGAATGCGAATATTTACTCATCATCATTCTCACGTTTCAAATGCCAAGATATTGAATGCCTATCCCACACACCCATTCCGGTACACCAGACGAGGCCTTAGGGTTTAGGTTTAAACTAACACATTATGATTAGTCAAAAAAAAAAAAAAAGAGCACGTTGGTTAATATGGCCTATATGTTATGGGTAAATTTCAGACGAAGACATCTAGATTCACGCCAACATGAAGACATCTTTCTCCCTGAAAATATGTAAATTAATAACGTTTACTGTGAATAATTATTAACTTTGCAGGTTTGTGGATCAAAGTAAAAATGTGGTCAAAAAGACTTATATCAACGAGTAAAGACCAAGTCCAACGAAGATTGTTGGAGAAAGGACCAAGTCCGGATTTTTAGCATAGTTTGTTAGTTTCATTATCTTTTAGGGCAAATTGCCAATTAGTTACCTGAGTTTGTCGTCAAGTTTCAATTAGTTACCCAGTTTGTGTTTCGGTCAATTTAGTTATTGAATTTGTCTTTTTGTTTCAATTGGTGTAAAATCCGTTTGTTTGTCAAAAAACTAACGAAAATTGATGAAAAACGTAACAAAGTTCTTTCAAAATTGCAATGATCAACCCTAAAGTTTAAATTATTCCATTACACCCCCAAACTAACGAATGTTAAAAGCTATCTTCTTTCTCAAAACCCGGTCATCACCACCACCCAAATCCGGCCACTACCATAACCACCTATCTTCTTTCCAGCGGCGATCCTTCCCCTGCACACCATATTTTCCGGCAATTGTCCATATTTTCCGGCGAAAAAAAAATCAAAAAATCGGACCAGAAAAAATACGATTCCTGCTTCGTTAACCGTTGGATCGTCTTCAAACTTATGGGGAATGTTCGCATCACCTAGGCGCACCTTTTCACCGTTGGGATCTGCCAAAAAATCACCGGAGCGGGAGATAAGTCCGCCGGAAAAAATCTGGCGAAAATCTCCCAAAAATCGCCTTTCTCTCGCTCCGGCGGACTTATCTCCCTCTCTGGTGATTTTTTGGCAGATCCCAACGGTGAAAAAGTTCACCTAGGTGATGCGAACATTCCCCAGAAGTTTGAAGACGATCCAACGGTTAACGAAGCAGGAATCGTATTTTTTCTGGTCCGATTTTTTGCTTTTTTTTTCCGCCGGAAAATATGGACAATTGCCGGAAAATATGGTGTGCAGGGGAAGGATCGCCGCTGGAAAGAAGATAGGTGGTTATGGTAGTGGCCGGATTTGGGTGGTGGTGATGACCGGGTTTTGAGAAAGAAGATAGCTTTTAACATTCGTTAGTTTGGGGGTGTAATGGAATAATTTAAACTTTAGGGTTGATCATTGCAATTTTGAAAGAACTTTGTTATGTTTTTCATCAATTTTCGTTAGTTTTTTGACAAACAAACGGATTTTACACCAATTGAAACAAAAAGACAAATTCAATAACTAAATTGACCGAAACACAAACTGGGTAACTAATTGAAACTTGACGACAAACTCAGGTAACTAATTGGCAATTTGCCCTATCTTTTAATTTGTATTTAAAGGACCTTGGAGGGACACTTCTCACGCACGTTCTCGCGCTGAAAACTCTATAATCCTCCATTGTTCACACCCTTATAATCACTCTAAAAATCAATATGACAGTTAGGGAAGACAGGTGCTCATAATCACCTCCCGATGTTTTTCCTAAGAGATCATTATCTCTAAGGTTTTCCTCGTTACATCATCGTGTAACTTTCTTTCTTAGTACAACTCATTTGATTTTATTCCATTGCGCCCTCCTTTCTACAATCCAAATACATTTTTTCTTTCTTAAGATCTATCATTGTTTTTTCACCAAAACAATTTGGTTGAGATCTATCATTGTTTTTTCACCAAAACACTATATAATCCATATCCCAGCATAGAAGTTCAAGGGAGAAGCCAATGCAAAGAAATTCAATATTATTCGATTGTATTCCTCAGTTAATAACAGAAGACTCAATAGCAATTTGGTGTCTTCAGTCTTGAAAGCTATTTAGTATATGTATTCTTCTTTTTATAGAGCCGGTCTCCTGTGCAACCGTCGCACCGTGCGACGGCGCACGGAGCCGAGGGATATATATATATATATATATATATATATATATATATATATATATATATTGCCACCCCCAACTTTTTTTCCTCCCAACAAAAGTAACACTTATTATAACAAAATGTAACAATTTTTTTTTCAAATGTAACATTTTTTTTCTTCAAAATGTACCACAATTTTGCTGCAATAAATTATAGATAACATAAAGATTGACAACTAAACTAATGTTACACTTTTTTTTAAAGGAATGTAACAATTTTTTTCTTTCAAAATTAACATAAGATTAACAAACTAAACTAATGTTACATTTTATAAAAAAATGAATGTAATATTTTTTTTCTCAATTGTAACAGTTTATATTCTTAAATGTAATATTATATCTGAAATGTAACAATTTTTTATTTATAAAGTAACAATTAAAATGCAAACCTGATTATATATATGATTTTTTACTCTTTTTTTAAAGAAAAAAAGTAACATTTACTAAATAAAAATGTTACATTCATCTATATATATAAAAATTATACTGTAATAAAATATTCACTTTGTTACACTTCAAATATTACTATTTTTAACCACAAAAACTATAAAACAATTTAAATTTTCTTGTAAAATTGCTGTTACATTTGACTGTAAAAAGTGTTACTTTTTGAAGATGAAACTATTACTTTTATCAGAACAGAGTGTTACATCTCAGCTGACAAGCAGCTCAAACTTTTTGTGTGTAAAAAAATATGTTTTTTTTTTTTTTTTAAATAAAGCCATATCATGACCTATGTAGTTTTATTCGTCTCTTTGAGACGAACACAACAATATTTTTTTTTTCCTGAGTTATAAATATCAAGATATAGCATTTTAAAGTTATTGGGGGTTTTTTTTAGTGACACATGTCGCAATCTAGGGAAGGGAAGGAGGCTGGAGCGGGTGAGTCGGGCGGGTTTGACCCGCGGGGCATGCCCGTCGCACGCCATACACCCACCGCAGCCAAGAATTTGTCCTTTTTATATGAAAAAATTACTACCTAATCCCTCATCCTAACTGAAATTACCACATAATCCAAGGCCATATTTTCATTTACCATCTAGTCCAAGCTAATATCTTTATTTACCAGCTAGTCCATTAAAATTATAGAATCCCGAAACTACCCCTTAATTTCAATTAAAACAGCAACCCCTCCCCTCTCCTCACATTCAGACGCAAACCAACTTCTTGTAAGATCCCCGCGGGAAAACGGAAAAAGTTCCCTCGAGAATCAAACACGGAACCTTATTTTCAAACAAAACGGAGTCGCCACATTAGTTTAATTTTAAACCCAAACTTAACGAAAAGGGTTAGAGAAAAAGGATTCGGAGGTCACGTTACATATTGGGAAGAACTTAACTGAGGTTCACCCAAGATGCCTCGGAAAACCCGAGTCTCCCTAAAGTTTGTTTAAAATTGTGCACGTGTGTGTGTATTTTCAAAATGAGAGAAACTGACTTTTAACAGAAAACTGTTAAAAAGTTAACAAAAGGGTTTATTTTGCAAAGTTTATGACAGAAAAGGGTTAAAACAGAAAAACTTTCCACATGGCCAAACCATCCGTCCGGCTAGTCCAAACTATCCGTACGGTTCGTTGGGCCGTCCCGGAGTTTTTACAGATTTATCAGAAACAGTCCAGTTTCAGGCAGAAACAGGGCATTCTGCTGAAACTGGACAGAATTGTGACTTTTCAATTATTTTTTTACAACAAAACATAAATTAAGTCATCCCTATACCATTCATCACTAATTAGACACCAAAACAAAGATTTTGAGTGTGATCAAGGCAATCATTGGGGTAATATAGAGAAAGTTGATGAATCATAATTTTAAGCCAAGATCATCATTTGGATGGTTAAAGATTGGAACTTTAACATCCAAATGAATGATTCACCCAAGGAGAACCTTGGGGAAACAAGAAATCAACCTTTAGATGGATAAAAATTGAATCTTTACCATCAAAAGGGACATTATTATGAGTTGATCAAGACTTTGAATGGTAAAGATTGAGACTTTACCATCCAAAGTTAATCAAACTCAAATAAATCAACATAAATGTAAATACTTGAAAGTAAATGACATAAATTTAAAGACATAAAGGTAAAGACTTGAATATAAATTGCATTGATGTAAATGAAAATAAAGTAAAAGACTTGAATCATAGCAAGCCTTGATCATCATGGTTTGTAACCCACAATCATACACTTGGTATGAAGGGCACCATAGATCACTCCAAGGCTTGGTTCCATTTCAATAATATTATAGTAATTAGCAAGACATGAAGTAAATAAACAAAAATAGAAGAAAGAGATGAAGAGAGGGTGGGGGACAAGGAGGCCTCACCAATTTTGATTCTAGCCTATCTTCCTCTCTCTTTTAACTCAAATGTGTTTATCACTCTCTTTTGATGATAATTCTACAGAGCTTTTGCTCTCTAATCGTTTTTCTCCCCCCTGAAATGATCATCCAGGGGTCTAATTTATAGGGACTGAATGTGCCCAAACCATCCGTACGGCTCAGCCTGGCGAGCTTCTGGATTTTTCCAATTTCAATTCCAGAGTAGTCCTGGAATTTTCAGTTTATCCTAGTGAGGTCCCAGCCTATCAGTTTATCCCTGAATGGTGCTTAAGAGTTCCTCTAAGTTGGTCGATTTCAGATTGTGGTACTTACAGAGCCCCTCGGCAACGTTGCTTTGGAAAAGCGGGGTTATCGATAAAAATAAGGATCCCAATCTGATGGGAGGACGGCTTGACCGATTTGGTTATGCATGGATGGACCTAAAGGTATATGATTCCTACGTATTCCGTTTGCAGGGAATCAAGCCTAACGTAGTTCGGAGAGAGACTTTAAGGCTACTCAAACCTAAGGGCTAGGTGGATATCTGTCATCCTTTCCTAGGGGAACGGGCATGACTCTTGGCGAGTTCAGAGGCGGGACATGGTCAACTTGGCTCTATGGAGAGGGTTGACCTACGCGGACGGGGTCAACTTGGATCTATGGAGAAGGTTGACATACACAAGGAAGCGTGACTCTCGGGGTCAGAGGCGGGACATGGTCAACTTGGCTCTATGGAGAGGGTTGAGTTACACAAGGAAGCATGACTCTCGGGGTTAGAGGCGGGACATGGTCAAACTTGGCTCTATGGAGAGGGTTGACTTACACAAGGAAGCGTGACTCTCGGGGTCAGAGGCGGGACATGGTCAACTTGGCTCTATGGAGAGGTTTGATTTACACAAGGAAGCGTGACTCTCGGGGTCAGAGGCGGGACATGGTCAACTTGGCTCTATGGATAGGGTTGATTTACACAAGGAAGCGTGACTTTCGGGGTCAGAGGCAGGACATGGTCAACTTGGCTCTATGGAGAGGGTTGACTTACAAGGAAGCGTGACTCTCGGGTAAGAGGCAGGACATGGTCAACTTGGCTCTATGGAGAGGGTTGACTTACAAGGATGGTCTTACGTCATTTTGGACTGCCGGGGACAAGGACCTCAACCTATAATGACTATTCTGATTCAATGTTTGACTTGGGTCAACTCCATCTTTGGGGAGTTTGATGGGAAAACTGGTCTTACGTCCGACTAAGGACTGTCGGGACAAGGACCTCAACCTATAATGACTATTCTGAGTCAAGGTTTGACTTGGGTCAACTCCATCTTTGGGGAGATTGACGGGAAAACTGGTCTTACGTCTGACTAAGGACTTCCGGGACAAAGGCTTCAACCTATAATGACTATTCTGAGTCAAGGCTTGGTCAACTCCATCTTTGGGGAGTTTGACGGGAAAACTGGTCTTACGTCCGACTAAGGACGACCGGGACAAGGACCTCAACCTATAATGACTATTCTGAGTCAAGGTTTGACTTGGGTCAACTCCATCTTTGGAGAGTTTGACGGGAAAACTGGTATTACGTCCGACTAAGGACTGCCGGGACAAAGGCTTCAACCTATAATGACTATTCTGAGTCAAGGCTTGGTCAACTCCATCTTTGGGGAGTTTGACGGGAAAACTGGTCTTATGTCCGACTAAGGACGGCCAGGACAAGGACCTCAACCTATAATGACTATTCTGAGTCAAGGTTTGACTTGGGTCAACTCCATCTTTGGGGAGTTTGACGGGAAAACTGGTCTTACGTCCGACTAAGGACTGCCGGGACAAGGATCTCAACCTATAATGATTATTCTGAGTCAAGGTTTGACTTGGGTCAACTCCATCATTGGGGAGTTTGACGGGAAAACTGGTCTTACGTCCGACTAAGGACTGCCGGGACAAAGGCTTAAACCTATAATGACTATTCTGAGTCAAGGCTTGGTCAACTCCATCTTTGGGGAGTTTGACGGGAAAACTGGTCTTACGTCCGACTAAGGACGGCCGGGGACAAGGCTTGAACCTAAAATGACCACTCTGGGTCAAGGCTCGGCTTGGTCAACACTACTCTACGGGATGGTTGACACATTTTTTTGACACCGGGGAGAGCCTAGGGGCGACCCTTGAGACACACTTCGGACGAAGAGGTCCAAGACTTTGGGAAAATCATTTTGAGGGGAGATCAAAAGCATTTTGCTTGAAACATGGTCTTTGATAAATGATGCCAAAGGGGCAAATTTTGGAAATGCTTATTTCTAAAGGAAAATCTTTTAACAAAGCATTTTAGTCAAATTTTTGATTTTAACTTAACCGTGAGGTTTGTTATGCATAAAGTCATTTGGATTTTGTCCATTTGTTGAGAAGTAACTGATGGTAGGAAATTTGCTCGTCACTGTTGTGGGGATAGCCCCAATGTCATCTTTGTCTTTGATGTCGGGGTAGCCCCATGTCCTTGATGTCGTTGATGTGGCGGTAGCCCCATGTCCTTGTTGCCGTTGCTGTGGAGGTAGCCCAATGTCGTCCTTCGACTTTTGATGTTGACGCGGACCCGTTGTCGTCTTGCGGCCTTTAATGTCGTTAGGAACCCATCTCTTTTTTCATGACGCACCCTTTCTTTTTCCTAGGCCGCCCTTTCGGGTTTTCAACCTAGCGGGCATCTCTTTTGCGTCTTTTATGGCACACCCTGTTTTTTGCCTAGGCCGCCCTTACGGGTTTTTAACTTAGCGGGCTATTTTTTGGTTCCTTTTTCTTTTTTCCTTTTTTTATGAGTGATCCAGCTTACTCGATAGAACGGGGATTTTAAAGTATTTTTCTTGAAGGAAACATGCAAGGGAATTTTATTTGGGAGAGAGTCCCTTTATGCCGATGTATCATGAAATGGGAGGAAGCCCTTGCTAGACAGAATACAAGTGTTTAGCTCTTTCCTAAGATGGAGAAAAGAAGACTTGTTGAGACATTTGAAATTTGCCTTAGTTAATATCATCAAATGATTGCTTGAATGGACCATGTTTGTCATTAAGTCAAGATTATAGCAAGCAATTAGCCTTAACATGTATAAATGTTGTGATCAATTAAGATTAAGATTCGATCAATGGCAATATCGGGAGGAGAATTGGTTTAGAAGGTGGAATTGGTCATTGTCTGGGAAATTGGTCATTGAAGGGACCAAGGGACGAGAACTTGGTCATTTTGAGAGGACCACGGTTTGATGGTTTTGTTTCATGCTATGATCGGACCCGAAGGTTGCCTACGTTCCCCTCAGTTTGAGGAGCTCAGGTCGCCGTAGTTCGGCCATGGATCGTCTTTTGTCGAAGTCGGTGTCCTTTTGAAGGATGTTGTTGCTCTGCTGATGTAGATCGCTTTGCCTTGTGGTGAACTCCTTGTGGTGGACCTTTTGGGGTGAACCCTCTTTGGTGAGCTTTTGAGGCAAACTTCCTCTTCGCCAATATTCATTTCCTTTCCTTCTTTCCATACATTCATTTATTTTCTCTCCTTTCATTTTTTTTTGAGAGAGGGGAAACACTAGCCCCAACTTGGACATTGGTTCATCTGTAGACCCTTGGTGGAATGTTTGTCACTTCTCGCTTTGACTTTGAAGCTCCGGGAAGTCCTTTTCTTGGTTGCGCACGTGCGATCACGGTCGAATTTTGGTGGTTGAGCAACAACATCCTTGCCTTTTCATTGTCTCGGGATGCCTTTGATGTGCATCCAGAATTTGTATCGGAAAGGTGTATCGGGTTGTGTATCGAGAAAGGCTTTCATGCCAATTGATCTCAACATTTATTCACATCAAGATTAATTGTTTGCATTTAGCATTTTTCATTTGTGTTAGGTCCATTCGTCCTTAATGAGTCGTCATTGACTAGTATGCTTAGAAGTCAATTCATCATTTTAGGGACGTAGCAATCAGTTGATAATAACAAGTAAGACAATTTCAAGAGTAAATGTATATTGCAAATAATGTCTCAAGTCTAGAGGGAAGAGAATGAAAATGACTCTTTTATTTAGATAACTTTGTACATACATGTCCAAGTATGGACCTTTGCAAAAATAAAAAGACACAGTCCGGGACGGACTTTGGTGAAAGTCTAGATCCTACGAGGCTGTAAGATTTTTTTTTTTTTTGAGGGATGGGTTCCCATGAAGCACGATGATCCATTTTCTTCCTCAATTGTTGGAGGGGTTGTCGGCGGCATATTCCATGTCTTCCACGGGGAACTCGGGTTCCATGTCGTCGGGAAAGATGTCGCGAGGTCTCCATTTGGCTTGGCGTTGTAATTGCCGGATTCTCCTACTCACGAGTTGGGAGTTTACATTGGCCATCTCCGTTTGGTGATTTCCTTTCAAAGTGTGCGGCCTTTGTGCATGGCATTTGACGAAGGTACGGATCTCCATTTGATTTATCACTTTTGGGCTTCCGAAGCACGGGCTTCTCCTTGTCGTTCACGTGGATGGTTGTCTCGGATGCCAATTCAGATGTGGGCTCCTTGGTCGATGTTTCCAATGGACAAGGCCGCAAAGGACTTTAGCATATTAAACCTCAAGGTGAAATCATAACCATGATTTAAGAAGAATGCTTTATTATCAGATTAGCCTTTTAAGAAAAACATGATTTTTTTTATTTTAAGAAAGCTTGATCTCCATTTTTTTTTTTGAAAAGCACACATTTGTTTTGAGTGAAAGACTCACACACATTTTCTTATTTTTATATTTTTTGCACACTTTTGACAAGGCAATAATGATAATAATCTTATTAAGAAAACTGACAATGGACTCAGAATGGTCACCACATGGCATCAACCGGGGAGTCAAGACTCTAACTAAACCTAACAAACATCTTAACTGACTTTTCTTAACGGCTTATCACACATCCTAAAAGCAACTGACTCTTCCTAAGGATGAAAACAGACTCTTTCTAAGGGGAGGTTGATGGAAGAGGTTTTGACATTCCGCTTCTGACCATATCTGTAGTTTCATTTCCAATTTCCCAACCTGGGGCATTCAAGCTTTCCTTTCGCGATCAACTTCCGGATGACACGTTTTAAAGCAGTGCAATCGTCGGTATCATGTCCATGATAGTTGTGAAAGGCACACCTCTTGGTCTTTTCGAGACGCCTTTTGGGGTTTTTAGGTTGAAAATTGACAAGAGGTGATGTGAGGCACTGCTTGGCCAATCCTTCAAATACCTTTCTTATGGGCATTCTGAAATCCTCAAACCTTGTGAAACGGGGTCTGGCTCGGCATTCGAATTTTCTTTCCTCGCTGACTGGAGCGTGATGGGGACAAGAATCACCATCTCTAAATACAAAGGGGTTCTCATTGAGTGTCTTTTCGAACATAGCTTCCATTTGTTTTCTCTTTCCCAATAGATGATTGGGAGGATTTTGCGGAGGTGCAGGGGCATAGGCATACCCATAACCTTGGTTGCTTGCAGGAATATACATTGGAGGTATGCAAGGAGCTTGTGGTCCAAAAGGTCTTGGATTGTAGGAATGATACGGGTCACCCCAGAATCTCATCGGGAAATCTGGTGGAGGCAAGTTGGTGATGCCTGCTCGGGTATCCATATATGGTCTAAACAGTGACTGAGCTCTGGTGACTTGGTTGATGGCATTAAACCAAGAAGGGATTCGATGGGGAAGGTGTTGTGGGTATGATGCTCGAGGCGTAACTGGTGTGAACAGTGGTTTGCGGGCCTTTTGAGTGGATTGTGTTTGGGGTTTTATAGGAGGCGTCCCATGGGAGATGTTGGTTTTGGGATGAAGCGGGGCGAGGGGGATTTGAGTGAGAGGCTCGTTTTGAATGACGGTGTGTTGGGACGAAGACATGGGGGTTTCGGTATTTTTGTAAGATGGAGGGGACAATCTTTGGTTACGGCTAAGGCAGTGCGAAGACATGGGGGTTTCGATATTTTTGTAAGATGGAGGGGACAATCTTTGGTTGCAATGCAGAGGTTGGGTAGCTTCCACCTTTTCATTGTGGTTGGTCACTTTGGTGGAGGGCCCATCAGTTTGAAACAGGGTTACATCACCCTTTTATCCCATCGACTCATCAAACGGGCTCTGCGTCTCTTCATGGCTCTTTGTGATGACTTCTTCTTTAGCCCCGGAGGCCTCTTGGAGCAACTCTTCTTTCGTTGGGCTATCCGAATTATCCGCGGCGTCATTTCTCAAGCTACTGTTCACTGAAGTGATCTTTCTGAGGTACCGGATCGGAGAAGTTGTAGTGACTGGGGAACTTTCTGACTCCACACGCACTAGGCAGCGACATGATGCTCTTTTCCACTTCATCTGAGCTACGAGGAAGACAAAAGGTGGCTTTAGGCTTGGGTAAACATCGGGTGAATGCTTGGGCCAAAGGCTATTTTAAGATATTTGACCGGGCCGAAGTTACCTACGTTCCCCTCACCATGAGGGAGGGGGTCCCACGCGATGAGAGGCTCAGGTCACCGTAGTTCGAACGGGTTTGGAATTCTAAAAGGAAAAGATGAACATGACTGACTTCTTGGAGGATAACGGGGATCCATCCAAGGACTTGACTGACTTCTTAGGGGACTATTCCTAGGGATTTAACGAGGATCTTAATGGGGACCTAGGGGACAACGCCTAGGGTTTCAACGGGAATCTTAATGGGGACCTAGGGGACAACGCATAGGGTTTCAACGAGAATCTTAATGGGGACCTAGGGGACAACACCTAGGGTTTTGACGGGAATCTTAACGGGGACCTAGGGGACAACGCCTAGGGCTTCAACAGGAATCTTAATGGGGACCTGGGGGACAATACTTAGGGGTTTAACGGAAGTCTTGGAGGATAACGGGGATCCATCCAAAAATTGACGGGTATCTTGGAGATCTTCTAAGGACTTAACGGGTTCCTAGGGGACTACGCCTAAGGATTTAACAGAAGTCTTGGAGGATAACGGGGATCCATCCAAAGACTTAACAAAATGACGCTTGTTAACGCAAGAAAACAAAGTGTCAAAGACAAAAAGCAAAACGGAGCAAATTCATGCAAGGTGCAGTTAGTTATCCGTTCAAGTTTACTTAAAACGCATCTTTATTCCTAAATGGTTGGAAAAGATTTCTCTTATTTTTCACAACTACTATAATTCCTGGATCAGTGGAGGCCATCACTACGCCTATAGACCCCTCGTTTTCACCTGTATTGCACACTCCCAAGAACGGACTATCCCGGGCGAGGGTCCTATAGGGCACGCAGCTTCCACCGACCAAAAGAACCAAACCTAGGGTCTAGTGCATCACAAAATTCCAATGCATGGGCCATTCTCATCATAGTTAAGCCCCGGTTAAGGTTAAGATTGACTTAACGCTCCAACGAAATTCCGGCATGACCTCATTTTAATGAGGGATCTCAGACCTTAACCTCGGGCTTAAGGATGATTAGGATGGGTCAAGCATTAGAGCTTAATGGCACGGTGTTAACCTATCCTTAATACATGACTTCGGTTAATTATGGTTGGAATTAACGCATAAGTCAAGGATCGGGTCAAAGATGACCTTGGTCACACTTGCTTTCACAAGGAGTCGTGTCTCAGGCATTAACTTGGCCATAATTAGCGTTTGGACACGTATTAGGGACGTGATGACGTGAGCTAGACCAAAAACCAACCATGGTCACGGTATTTGTGTGTCACGGACATGTGTGGTTGACTCGGCTTGGAAGGGGAGGTGGAATGGACCCGTGCGCGCGAGAAGGGCACAAGAGCACCAATCAAGTTGCATCGTGGCATCCATCCCGGGTTTAAAGGGTTTTTGGAACGTGCACAAGGTCAAGTGCGCGTTGTGTGAAGCCTTCTATGTTCCCTTTTGAGTCAAAATAGAAATTTTCAATCTGTTTTAATATCATGAGCATGAACAAGAGTATATACAAGACATGGACAAACAATTTAAAAAAGTAATTTGCACAAGTAATCAAACAAAGATATGAACAAGCAAGAGTCAAATTTTGTACATCGAAAGGTTGTGCACAACCAAAAGGTTTTTGAAACCGAAAAATTTTACAATAAGAACAACAATCTTTTGAAAATCAATTGTACAAAAAGATTATGCACAACAAAAGAATTTGTAAACCAAAATTTTCATAAAAAGGGTTATGCGCAATAAGGTTTTGAAAACCAAATTTTATGTCCAAAAATTTGTGCATAACCAAGCTTTGAAAATCCATTTTGGCTAAGAAGAAGAAAGTGAATGTGCACAAGTAGAGGCTGTAAATTGGAACCTAGACAAGAAGAAGCAAGGGGGCCATCAGAATGTTTCTTCCCTGCACAAAATTGTTAACTTGAAATATTCTGTGGGCCCAGCCAAACTAGCCGTACGGCTAGAGAAATAGCTCCATTATTTTTTGCAAATTTTTAGCTTCTGATCATCAAGCCCCAGTTTATTGTATTTCCAGAACAGTTTCATTCCTTTAAATCAAGACAGAAACATAAAACACACACAAAATATGCACAAAATCAACAAACGGGGACGGGAGTTTGACCCACACAAAAGTTCCCCCAAAGTTTCTAAAAAGAAGTTTGAAAACACTTTATTCCCCCAGTGGAGTTGCCACTGTAAGATCCCCGCGGGAAAACGGAAAAAGTTCCCTCGAGAATCAAACACGGAACCTTATTTCAAACAAAACGGAGTCGCCACGTTAGTTTAATTTTAAACCCAAACTTAACGAAAAATGTTAGAGAAAAAGGATTCGGAGGTCACGTTACATCTTGGGAAGAACTTAACAGAGGTTCACCCAAGATGCCTCGGAAAACCCGAGTCTCCCTAAAGTTTGTTTAAAATTGTGCATGTGTGTGTGTGTGTGTGTGTAATTTCAAAATGGGAGAAACTGACTTTTAACAGAAAACAGTTAAAAAGTTAACAAAAGGGTTTATTTTGCAAAGTTTATGACAGAAAAGGGTTAAAACAGAAAAACTTTCCACATGGCCAAACCATCCGTCCGGCTAGTCCAAACTATTCGTACGGTTCGTTGGGCAGTCCCGGAGTTTTTACAGATTTATCAGAAACAGTCCAGTTTCAGGCAGAAACAGGGCATTCTGCTGAAACTGGACAGAATTGTGACTTTTCAATTATTTCTTTACAACAAAACATAAATTAAGTCATCCCTATACCATTCATCACTAATTAGACACCAAAACAAAGATTTTGGGTGTGATCAAGGCAATCATTGGGGTAATATAGAGAAAGTTGATGAATCATAATTTTAAGCCAAGATCATCATTTGGATGGTTAAAGATTGGAACTTTAACATCCAAATGAATGATTCACCCAAGGAGAACCTTGGGGAAACAAGAAATCAAGCTTTAGATGGATAAAAATTGAATCTTTACCATCAAAAGGGACATTATTATGAGTTGATCAAGACTTTGAATGGTAAAGATTGAGACTTTACCATCCAAAGTTAATCAAACACAAATAAATCAACATAAATGTAAATACTTGAAAGTAAATGACATAAATTTAAAGACATAAAGGTAAAGACTTGAATATAAATTGCATTGATGTAAATGAAAATAAAGTAAAAGACTTGAATCATAGCAAGCCTTGATCATCATGGTTTGTAACCCACAATCATACACTTGGTATGAAGGGCACCATAGATCACTCCAAGGCTTGGTTCCATTTCAATAATATTATAGTAATTAGCAAGACATGAAGTAAATAAACAAAAATAGAAGAAAGAGATGAAGAGAGGGTGGGGGAGAAAGATGCCTCACTAATATTGATTCTAGCCTATCTTCCTCTCTCTTTTAACTCAAATGTGTTTATCACTCTCTTCTGATGATAATTCTATAGAGCTTTTGCTCTCTAATCGTTTTTCTCCCCCCCCCCTGAAATGATCAGCCAGGGGTCTAATTTATAGGGACTGAAGGTGCCCAAACCATCCGTACGGATGGGCCCTTCTAGTACCCAAACCATCCGTACGGCTCAGCCTGGCGAGCTTCTGGATTTTTCCAATTTCAATTCCAGAGTAGTCCTGGATTTTCAGTTTATCCTAGTGAGGTCCAAGCCTATCAGTTTATCCCTGAATGGTTCTTAAGAGTTCCTCTAAGTTGGTCGATTTCAGATTGGGGTACTTACACTTCTCTCTCTACTTTCTCTCATTGCGTTCTCTCTCTCCTCTATCCCCAATCTCCGGCGATCCCCTACCCCCTCCTTCGGCAACCCTCACCCCCTCCTCCGGCGACCCCTCACCCCCATCTCTGCCTCCCCTCCGGCGAATCCCCATGTCCCTCCCTCCCTCGCTTCTCTCTCTCTCCCCCCTCCCTCTCTGTTTCGACGGAGGCTATGGACGTTGACGGTGACCTCCTATCTATTTTCTTCTCCAGCCTAGATTTACAACGTCGGTGACTAGATCTACATCACCGACAAGTATATCTACATCGCCGACGAGTAGATATACAAGTACAGCGAGTAGATCTACTACTCCGGCGATCAGATATACTACTCCGGCGATCAGATCTACAACTCTGGCGACAAATCTATATAATCTCCGTGAGTAGCCCTCCATTTAACACCACTGTTGCCGTTGCCGTCACCGAGAATTTGTAAGCCAGCGTTCCAATACTTTGTACGTGATGTTTGGATCTTAAGAATTGCTCATTAGTAGAAATTGGAGCAATGCATTGGACATTGTCTAATGCCCATAGCACAAATGTTAATCATGGAGTATATAGCATTAATGTGTGTAATAGGATATAATATGGACATTGCCGTTGCCATCACCGATAAATCTATTTTACCAGTAATGTATGTTGTTGTTTGGTTTAACTGTTCGTTTTAGTCAGCCATGATGCCAAAAAAAAAAAAAATGCAGCTCAAGGCTATGTTTTGCTCTGTAATGTGGAGTATTGAGAACCTTGGTTGCAATGGAGAGGGCCCAGTCAACTGACACACAAATGGTTCAATCAATGTTGTGAAAAAAAAAAAAAAACTCATCTCAGAGTCATATTATCAAAGCTTTCTGAATGAAGACATGGAAGTACTTTTGTGTCAAGCTTTGAACTGCAATCTCTATCTCTTAATTAAGAGTATTTTACTCCTCCGTCTCAGAATAAAATATACTGTATTAATGTTTGTATAATTGTAAGTTAATTTAATTATTTTAATACAAAAATATAAAAAAAAAATATTGAAAGTATTTGATAAGTATCATTTCTGCTCATAAGCTGTTCGACATATTGCCTTAATGAACTTGTTACTAGAACAACTGTGAACCTGTTCTTGGAACAAGTGTGAACTTGTTTTTTAAAAAAAGCGGAACTTGTTCTTGGAATTTGTTCTGGGATGAACTTGTTGTTAGAACATCTGTGAACTGTTCTTGGAACAAGTGTGAACTTGTTCTTGGAACAAGTGCGAACTTACAATTGCGAACTTGTTTTTGGAACAAGTGTGAACTTGTTATTGGAACAATTGCGAACTTACAATTATGAACTTACAATTGTGAACTTACAACTGTGAACTTGTTCTGAAAAAAAATAGTTTTTTTTTTTTTGAAAAATGTGAATTTGTTCTTGGAATAACTGTAAACTTGTTCTGGAACAAGTTGAACTTGTTCTTGAAAAAAAATGTTTTTTTTTTGAAAAATGTGAATCTGTTCTTGGAATAACTGTAAACTTGTTTTGGAACAACTGTGAACTTGTTCTGGAACAACTGTGATTAGTTCACAATTGTTTGGTCGCCGGAGTCGATCGTGTTCTTAGTAGTTTAGTTGACAACTGTGAACTTACTGATTAGTTCACAGTTGTTTGGTCGCCGGAGTCGATCGTGTTCTTAGTAGTTTAGTTGACAAATGTGAACTTACTGATTAGTTCACAGTTGTTTGGTCGCCGGAGTCAATCATGTTGTTAGTAGTTTAGTTGACAACTGTGAACTTACTGATTAGTTCCAGAACAACTATGAACTTGTTCTAGAATAACTGTGAATTTGTTCTTGATAATTTTTTTTTTTTTGAAAAATGATTTTTTTTCTTAGAATAACTCTAAACTTGTTTTGGAAAAACTGTGAACTTGTTATGGAACAATTGTGAACTTGTTCTTGAACAACTGTGAACTTACTGATTAGTTCACAGTTGTTTAGTCGCTGGAGTTTGTCGCCGGAGTTGTTTAGATGACAACTGAGAACTTACTGATAAGTTCTCAGTTATTTGATCACCGGAGATGGTGGTATCCAGAAAAATAGTCGCCGGAGGTGGTCGTCGGAAAATGGTCGTCGGAGGTGGTCGTCGGAAAATGGTCGTCGGGAAATGGTCGCCGGAGGTGGTTGCCGGAAAATGGTCGCCTGTGGGATACCCGCGGGAAAAACGAACCGTTCCCTCGAGAATCAAACACGAGATCTTATCAACGTTCAACAGAGTCGCCACGTTAGTTTAATTTTAAACCCAAACTTAACCGAAAAAAGGTTAGAGACAAAGGATTCGGAGGTCAGGTTACGCTTTGGGAAGGACTCAACCGGTAGTTCACCCAAAACGCCTCAGAAGAAACTGAGTCTCCCTATAATTTGTTAAAATTGTGCAAGTGTGTGTGTGTATGTTCATGAAAGTGGGAGGAACTGACTTTAACGGAAAACAGTTAAATATTTGACAGAAAGGGTTATTTTGTAAAAATTCTGGATTAAAAGGGGACTAGACTGGAAATGTGCCCCTGGACAAAGTAGCCGTACGGCTATGAAGGGGTCTTCCTGGGAATTTTAATAGATTCCCAAGAATCAGTCCAGTTCCAGGCAGAAACAGAGCATTCTGCTGGAAACTGGACTGTTTGATCATTCCCAGTTATTTTCTTGCAACGAAACATTAATTAAATCATCCCTATGCCATTGATCACTAGATTAAACATCAAAATAAGGATTTTGGGTGTGATCAAGACAATCATTGGGGAATAATTGAGAAAAGGTGATGGTCATGGCTTTTTGAGCCAAGATCTCCATTTGGGTGATTAAAGAGGATGGAAACTTTAACACCCAAATGGATGATTCTTCCAAGGAAAGGCATTGAGACATCCAAAATCAACCCTTGATGGATAAAGATTGAATCTTTATTATCAAAGGGACATTTTTGAGGTTGACTCATGGTTTGGATGATAAAGATTGCAACTTTATCACCCAAACTTGATCATTCCCTCATTTATTCAACATAAATGCAAAGACGTTAAAGTAAATGACACAAATTTAAAGACATAATGTAAAGGTGCATAAATGTAAAGACAATATATTAAAGATGCATAAATCATAACAAGCCTTAGGCTACACTATGGTTTGTAACCGATCATTATGCATAGAACATGAAGGGCACCATGGATTTCAAGGCTTGGTTCCAAGGTAATTATTTAACAAGAGGCAAAAAGATGTAATATGGAGATGAAGAGAAGAAGGGGGGAAGGAGGCCTTCACCAATTTTGGTTTGGACCTATCTTCTTTCTCTCTTTTCACTCAAATGTGGTGATCACTCTATTCTGATATGATTTCTGCAGAGTTTTGGCTCTCTCAAACAATTTTCTCCCCCTTCAAATGATCAGCAAGGGTCTCAATTTATAAGGACTGAGGGTACCCATAGTAGCCGTACGGCTAGGGCTCTCCCGCGTCCAAACAATCCGTACGACTCAGCCTGGCGAGCTTCTGGATTTTTCCAAGTTTAATTCCAGAGCAGTCATAGAATTTTAGGGTGAGTCCCAGCCTATCAGTTTATCCCTGAATGGTGCTAAGAGTTCCTCTAAGTTAGTCAATTTCAGATTGGGGTACTTACAGTCGCCGGAGTGAGTCGTCGGGAAATGGTCGCCGGTAAAGGGCCATCAGAGTGAGTCGCCGGAAAATGGCCGCCGGAGGGGGTCACTGGAAAATGGACGCCGGAAAATGGACGCCGGAGGTGGTTGCCGGAGGTGGTCACCGGAAAATGGTCGCCGGAGTGACTTGCCGGAAAATGGTCGCCGGAGGTGGTCACAGGAAAATGGTTGTCGGAGGTGGTCGCCGGAAAAATGGTTGTCGGAGGTGGTCGCCGGAAAATGGTGGCCGGAGGTGGTCGCCGGAAAATGGTGGCCGGAAAATGGTGGCCGGAGGTGGTTGGGATGGGTGGTCAAAGGTGGTCATGGTGGTTGGAGAGAGAAAGTGAAATGATGGAGGGAGTGGCATTAATGTAATTTTTCATTATTTATTAAGGGCATGAGTGTCCTTTTAATAACATTTGGACTAGGTGGTAATATTACAAATTCTTTGTCCTAGGTGGTAATTTTCATTTGGTTGAGGGACTAAATGGTAGTTGCCCCTTTTTATATTGCAATATTTTATTTTATTGCACTACTGTAATTGAATGGAAAAAAGAGAGTTATGACACTTATTAATAACACTTACACATTTAACATCTAAACTAACAGATTATAATTAGTCAAAAACAAAAAAGAGCTCACACATTACACTAACACTCGGACATTTAATAAGGGTTAAAAGTGTCGGTTTAGATGATAATAGCCAGATTTATTGCTTAATTACAAAATGAAAAAACTCACAAAATTTTGGATACAAAATAATTTTTGGAGAACATTGATGTGATACAGGTGATGATAATGCAGGGCGTAATTTGTTCCAGAAATTGACAATCTCGGAATGCTACGAAATTCGAAGACGACTTGCGAAACAAAGTGTAGATATCAAGTCACAGCTTCGCGGTGGCTAGACGTGATTTTAGCCATCCGGGATCTTTTGAGGGGCAAAAACGTCATTTTTTTGTTTTTAGGATTTTAATTCGGTAATTTCTGATTTCTTTTATTTTTCAATAGTTAATGGGTTTAGTGAGGCAGTTATTTGGCCATGTTTATATGCAGTCTAAGAGTAATGGAGGAGCCAGTTTTTGATTAATGTTGAATGAAATTTTAGTTTCTCTTTGAAGCTATCTATTAGCAATAGAAAATTCTTATGTTCCCCAGAGTTTCTGTAAAATATTTTCGAGAAAAATACCATTTTGTTGATGCTAATAGCAAATCTGATGTGCAAAAACAGTGAAATCACCAGCAGAAAAAATTACACACAAGTTTTTTCTGAACAATGATGTTCAAAGGACAGACAATTAGAACTTTCTTTAATTTTCTTGCATTAAACTAAACATACATTGATAGATATACTAAAACCTCATGGACAGAAGTAACAGACAATTAGAACTTACACACAAGTTACTACTGTGCAATAAAAACATAAGTGCTTAACTTGAACCAACTCCGGAGAATTTCTTCACGCTTGAAATCGATACGATCTCAACTTCAATGATCATAGTATCTTTGACGAGGAATCCCGTCGAAGCTTCATGGAGCTCGATAGATAGTAAGAATGGAGTCCTCCCCCATCCCAAATGGTTGAACCAATCCTTGCCTAGATCAGTAAAATGCAACTACTTTAAATTAAAATCCCGTTCAAAACAATGTACTGGCAATGAAGAACTAAAGAACATCTGGGTCAAGAGAAAACCCTGGAGTTATACTCCCTCCGTCCCACAATGATTGTCCCATTTTGACTTTTCAACATTTTAATGTTACATTATAAGTTTCAGAAATTCATTAAATTTGAATTCCTATTTTGGAAATGAGACTAATTTTTTGGGACAAAAACAAAGGGGAAATGAACTATCATTTGGGACGGAGGGAGTATATTTTCAATGATCATTTTCTCTAGGTTCTCATTTTAGGCATTAACTAGTCCTGATTATGTAAATTTACCAGCTAACAAGTGTTTGTTTGATTTGAAGAAAATATAAGTTAACTTTTAAGCACGTTTAGTAGAAAATAAACGCAAGAACCCAATGCGCGACAAAATACGAGTCAAACAACAATTGTAATGGTCAAGAAAACCGACCCGTTAGTTCTTTGTGGTTGCCTTGCAGTTGGTCCCTTATCCGTAGCCTGTAATTCACATATGCTTTTCCTTTCATTTGGGTATCATTCAACTTCAAATAAAGTGACAGGTCTTCATCTCCTTCTGATCCCAAGCCTCCTTTACGCTGGATTTGTATGACCCTGCAATGATTATAGAAAAGAAGCCTAATAAAATTTTCTTCCTGTACTGATCACGATTTACAAGAAAACAGCCAAAGAAGGGAAAAAAAACTGAAAGAAAAATGAAAAAAAAAAATGAAAAAAATTTACCAGGTACGGTTTCCTAAAGTGAAATCATCGGAACAGAGAAAATCTGTTCGTACTGAAGAGAAGTTGTCAATTGTCCAACAAGTACGTATAGCATCAACTTTCTGCTGCGAGCTTAAGCACTCTCCTTTGCCATTATAATTCAAAACAAAAACCTCAACACCAAACACACATTGGTCACGGATAAGGAATCCATTCAAAGGATCAAGTAAGACACCGAGTGGAAGCAATTTGGCAAAGCCCAGTTCTTTCTAAAATTCATGCAAGTGTCGTATTTTCCCATCGTTATCTAAATCCATAAATATTCAATTAGTGATTATGAGAATGTCGGTATACTATATAGCTGATGAAAAATTTATACGTACCATGGAATATAGAGTATGTATCATTAACTTGGTCAAACACAAACACCTTGAAGTTCACTTTAAGCTCCCAACCAGCAGGTAATGATTCGGTTTCTGCGATTACCAAGTACAGAGAGATGTGTCCTTCGCCGTTTCTTTCTTTATCACCATTCGGGTACAGAGACAACTTCCTTTAATATTGTACAAAAATAAATGTTAATAGCGACCAATGTTAAAGCACTTAATGGAAGCTATTAACTGAAGAGAAAGTAGTACTCCCCCCGTCCCAAAATGAATGTTCAAGAAAATTTCAATTTTCCTCTTGATCAAAAGTAAATTTGAACATTTATTGGACATTCATTTGGGAATGGAGGGAGTATAATGAGATGATGAAAGTAAGCTCAACCATTTGTAACCAGAAGCCTCGAATATCTCTGATTGGTAATACTCTGCTGGTATTAGATAGGATACGCTGAAGTTGCGAGAACGACTGAATCTTCAATGTGTAGTGAGCTGGTGGAATATCTGTTGATGATCTAGTGATATCTATTTAATAAAGAACAGTTAAGAAAAATACTAGCTGATGATCACAAGCAGCCTTCTGTAGAATATAAATATAAACATTAAACCAAAATAACATATGCTGTGAATAAAAACTACCTTGAGTTCATCATTATGTATACGCGTATGTTTATGTGAGCGTATAAATTGGACAAGGACAAGGACAAGGACAGGCAATTGAATGAAGCTGAATGAAAATCTCGAGTATAAATAAGAACATGGTATATACTACTCTTCGAATGTATCAAACTGGAAACATTCAAATGAATACAGTCTGACAAGATGTCCCTCTGTGCAGTTGCTCGTATTGTTGCAATTAACAGTGGTGGTGTGTGTACAAGTATTGAAAGAAAGTGATGAAATCGACGGCAGAGAGTTTACAGTCCAAGACCAAATTGTCTCTATATCGCAAGCATTGTTTTACAGTTGGTCGTATTATTACGACATGCAAAGTGAAAAATACATATGATGGACATAAAGAGTCTAGAGATACGTGTGATAAGGATGATAAGGGGGATCCTAAAGAACTTCCATATTTAGAAAATAGGCAAAATCTTAGGAACGACGCTCCAAGTGATCATAAGGATGATTCTAAAATATGATTTTCCCAACGATGCCGTTAAAGACGATCCTAATATTGATGATGAGCCCAAGGAACCGGATGCTAGTACGGAATAGTCACCTATACCAGAAGCCGCTGAAAATGAAATATAATATTAAATCAAGTAATTTAATTACTCCCAGTCCCAATATAGATGTCGCATTCGACTTATCATACTTTAATGTATAATGATTGTACAATTGCGAATTTGCACTAAAATTGTTTCCTTATTTACGAAACGCAACAATCATTTTGAGACTAATAATAAAGGATAGTACGACATTTATTAGGGGACGGAGGGAGTAAATTTGAAGGGTGAAAAGCATTATCTTCAAAAAAAATCAGTTCTAAATTGGAACATTTGAAAAAATAAAACGGGGGCAACAGCCCCCCATAACAATAGGCATGGCTCCCGCCACTGTTTGCACGGATCTCCACAAGTCACAAAAACTCCACGGTCCAAATTAAGAGTATGCAATTTCGACTAGATTTCTCTAAACATGAGGACCTCCTTCATTCGGATAAATAGTGAACACTCAATATTAGACATATTTAGAGATGGAGGTAACAATAAGAGAGAAAATAACAGAGAAGGTGGAACATAACAGAACAGTGAAAAGAACATACAAAGAGAACCATCGAGAGGATCCACTGACATTCTTTGCATCATTTGCATATTTATTCGTTTCGACACTTTATCTGCTGGACGAATTAGGGCTTAGTTAGCTTCCTGCCAACCCTTCTCTAATCTACCTCTAATGTTTCCTTCTCACTCGCAAGAACAAACCATAAAATTGAAGAGTTGGTACATGATGGATTGCAGCTAGTTGCCATGATCATGGATAGACAATGACTCATTCAATTAGTCAATGATAGTATCCCTCTTTCTCTCAAACATTATCAAAGACAAAATTTTAAAACACGAGAGGGGTGATTTGTAAATTTTGAGGGTGGGTAGTAAAAAAGTCAAAAAACTTGATCTACGGACTTCAATATTTCCAGGTTAAAACATTTTCAAAAAAGAATGTGAATCGACTGAAGCCATAACATATTCATTTAGGTTCTAACATATTATCTACAAGGATAACTGAATTTTTTTTCACCTACTCACACTCACACGAATAAGCTACTTACAGTGCTTCCAGATTTCCCGGTCATTAAGAGTGCCTATTTGGCATGGAGAACATGATCAAGCCTTCTAAGAAATCAAAGTTGTAAGATACCTACCCTCATTCACAAATATTGGCAGAAAAGGCCACAAGCAATTTGATTTATTATTATTTTTATTTCAAGAGAATCAGAATTATCTTTAAATTGTCTGATATAGCTTTTATGAATTTACTATTGAGTTCTAGAACAAATACCTGAAATGTTTCAGTTAGTATCATCGGTAAATTACTGTTAAATTCTTTTCTATTTAGTATGTTTTACAATATAAGTATTGCCTAAATTTCCTGAACCAAAATTCCAGTTGTAGATCTGATCTATCACTTAAAGATAATATGATTTCATTTACTCCTATAGATGGTAAACAAAATCATGCTATCCGATCAAACCTACAGTCAATAGTTTCAGAGTAATGATGAGATTGGAAGCTTTGGATGATAAACGTGTGCAAGTATGGAGAACGATTGACAAAAATTGTAATGGCCAAGAAAACCGACCTGCTGTATTCTGGAGCATCCTCGCCTGTTGACCCCAAAACTGTTTCCTGCAAGTCAGATATACTTTTTATTTCATTTGTCTATCACTTAACATCAAAACATTCAATATTAGGCTTTGCTTTTGATTCCAAATATCCTTTCAGGTAGATTTTACTCCCTCCGTCCCATAATGATAGTCCCATTTGACTATTCAAACAATTTAACAACATACTTTCATTTCCATTACTAACCTTAATGAGGTTTAGTTATTAAACCATTACTCTCTCTCTTCTCGCTTGGTTGGCTCTTATCCTCTATTCACTGTTGTATGACAATTTTGGAACTTCAACAACTTTAACCTAACAATTTTGGAAATGGGACTATCTTTTTGGAACAAACAAAAATGGCAAATGGGAACATCTTATTGACACGGAGGGAGTATTATCGAGAGATAAAAGAAGACGAGCAATATAATCTCTGACCTACAGACAGCAATATAATTTTTGACCTACACACAGCAAACACTGAAACAAAATACTTCCTCTATTCCGAAAAGATAGTCCCACTTTGAATTTCATGGTCAACATAGTCAAACTTTGACCATTATTTTATGAAAACTCAATTATCCCTATACAATTCCAAGCATGTTATTGATAGTTTTCCTAGTTATGAATCAATAACAATTTTAACAATTGCATAGGGATAGCTAGATTTTCAGAAAGTTATGGTCTAAGTTTAATTGACTTGACCATAAAAGTCAAAGTGAGATTATCTTTTTCGGGACGGAAGGAGTAACGAAAGAAATGAAAAGCAGTACCATTTACAATGACCTAGGATGAAATCATCAGAATAGCAAATAGTTTCAAAATTCTTCTGGGATGTTATGCACTCTCCTCTGCCACTGTGATTCAAAACAAAAACCTCAACACCAAAAACACACTTGTCACGGGAAAGGAATCCGTTTGAAGGATCTTTCAAAACGCTCAACGGAAGAAGTTTAGCAAAGCCCGATTCTGTCTTGTATTCATGAAAGTGTTGTATTTTCCCGCTGCCATCTAAATGCATAGAAACATAAGGTGTCAAGACAGAGGACTAAGTATTCAGTAATAATTGATAAGCTTCAGCTCAAGGAACTTTGAACCTTGGAATATGGAGTAAGTATCATGAACATGATCATACACAAAAAGCTTCAAGTTCACTTTAACATCCCAACCAAATGGCAAAGATTCTGTCTCAACAATTGACAAGTATAGAGAGATGTGCCCTTCACCATCTCTCTCTTTGTCACCATATGGGTACAGAGACAGCTTCCTTTAATGATAGACAAGAATTAAGTTTATTAGTCTATACGTCATATCACATTTTTGAATGTACAAACAAGTAAATCACATCAAACATTAACGCGTCAAATGTGACACTCATTATGAATCATTACGGAGGGAGTAATAATTAACTAGCTAGAGATTTATAATAATGCATTTTAAGATTTTCCTTTCCAAAATTGAGTTGAAAACTAATAGAAATTGAAGAGAAATTAATGAGAGGATGAAAGTAAGCTCACCATTTATAACCAGAAGCTTCAAATATCTCTGACTCATAATTCTCACTTCCAGTATCAGATAGAATTTGCACAAGTTGTGAGAACGACTCGATTATCAGTGTGTAGTGAGCTGGTGGAGCATCTCTTGCTGATCTAGCTATACGTATACAACAAAGAACAGATAAAATATGTTTAGGAAAATATTAGATAATGGTCACATGAACCTTCTGCGGGGGAGCGGAGGCACGAACAATAAACCAAACAAACATAATACCAAGAAAATTACCCCCTGTATCTATCATAATATATACTCCCTCCGTCCCAGCTCACTTGACACCTCCCAAAATAGCATACTTTTTATAATTTTATATTCACTCTACCCCACCACTCATTCTCTATCTTCATTTTCCGCCACTCAATTTATTCAATCAACACCACTATTTACCCCACTCATTCTCTCACTTCATTTTCTACGACACATTTTCTTTATTTTATTCTTTTTCCTTAGTTATTGTGCCCACCTCTTGGGTGTCAAGTGAGGTGGGACGGAGGGAGTATACTCTATTTCTGTGTGTTCCTATTAGAGAGATACACACATATACGGATACTAAATAAAAAGAATACTGAATGAAAGAACATACCAAGAAAGCCGTCGAGAGTATGGTTTGACACTGGTTCCATTATCAGTATGTTTTTTGCAGGAGGGGCAGAACTGAGCCTGGTTAGCTTGATTGATTTGATGATAATAAACTCTACGTATTCCCCCAACCCTTCATTTCCTTCTTGTCTATTTGGCTACTACTGTTTCAACTTGTATTCAAAGCATGGTTTTAGCTTTTTCCAATGCTTCCCAGAAATTGAATTCCCAGCTGTCCCTAAACTCTCTTATCTTTCAGACTTTTTGTATCCATCAATTACTATAATAAGAAGTGTCAAAAGATACTGTCTTGATCACGCACTCATTATGAATCATTACTAAGGGTTTATGAAGATCCTTACAATAATAAAGGTAATCTTCAACCCTTGTCCTCCAAAACGTGAAATTTACACCATTGAATTTCTCTATCGAGTTCTTCATCATGATTGTTTCACAAAGTCCCCAAGAACGTGATTCAAAATAATCAACGGATGAAACTTTGAATCCTCCTAACCAAAGCTCTTGATACCAGTTGTTGGGAATTTAGTGGTACCCCGTTGCAATTTAGAATAAGAACAACACACCCACAAACAAAAATATGAGAGAATCAGAACACAAGAATTGTTTGCCCGGTTCGTTCAACGCATGATCTACGTCCGGGGGCAATCGCCAAGCCAATATTTTATTAAATATTCTTTAATATAGTGCTACAATGTTTTCTAACTCGGAACTATGCTTATATAGGTGTGCAAATAAGTCCTAAATCAATACATAGAAGTAATCTAGTCAAAATAGGAAATTTGAACAAAATTTGGACCAAGCCCGTAAGGTTCGGCCGAGTCAAGGCTTGGGTTCGGCCGAGTCCCTACCTAGGTTCGGCCGAATCTCTCCTTTTCTGGCCCTCTTTGGTTTCCTTCTCCGTTTTGACATCTCCTTGATCTCTTCCAACCCCCGTTTGATCTTGGACTCCTTTTCCCCTTGTCTCTTTATCGTCTTAGAACTCTAATCCTAACACAAGATTGGTAATCTCAATATTACAAATAGCATAGAGAGAAGATAGTTTTGAAACCCAATACGTGAATTCTTGTCATCTTTGAAAACAATCTTTGCTTTACTCTGCAATTTTAAATCTTTAGTTTCATTTATTTGCAATTTTAATTTGGTTTATTTTAATCATCATAAACAAAAACCCTTGGTTACTTTTGCACTAATTAAATCTACTTGTTAATCACTCAAGTCTATGTGGTTTGACTCTTACATTCGTACATTGCTACTTCGGTGACTTGTACACTTGCAATGTTTTTATTACTGAGGAATTTTCTCCATCAGTCAGAAAAACCAAGTCGCCGGAAAAGACGATCGAAAAAGCTACAAAGGTGCAAACAAGACGGCGAACTCGTGAATTTTTTTAGAAATCATCGGTTAAAACAACACAAGGAACGAAGAATCAAGTTTAATCTAAGAAAAGAGTGTTGAAAGAGGCCGAAAATCAAGAAATTATGGACAAGGTTTTTTTTGCCAGAGTTCGGTGGTTCAGAGAAGTTAAGAGGAAGTAAAAAAGTATGGAAGAGGGAGAGGGTTAGGTTCTATATGAAGGGCGAAAAGACAGCTGGCACAAAAAACGACGCGAACAGTTGCAGACATCCCGGAAAAATTTCGAATTTCCCCCCTGTTATTGCATACGCTTCCCAGACGACGGTTTATTAAAAGTCTAGAAACCGCCCAAGTCCATCAATCAAGTCAGAGCACGTGGAGCGTTCCTGGCCACTCAAGGTTATTTTCTCGCCGTAACTAAATCATGTATATAATTGGCCTCTCGAATTTCTCGCTTTAGACCATGAACGGATCTCGCTTCGAACTTGGGGGCTACTGATGCTAGCATGGATAAATTTCACTTTGGCCCATTTTTTTGTAGTGGGCTTAGCCCACTCAAAGCCCATCATAAATACTGGTTCCCGCTTGTATTCACTAAGCGACAATAATATGGCGGGAAGTTTACTAACCCTTCCCACGTGAGTCTTGACAATTCATGAGTAAAGTTTACAAGGCATGAGGGTGCGACATGAAGGGACATAAGGCATGCCGCCAAAGTTCCCATACACTGAATCTTGACTTGTGATGCAAGGTTATTATACATGTGATATATGGACCCCACCAAATCTGTTATACTCGATAACCAAAATATGTAAGAGTTAACGTCCATAACCACCCATCATCGAAATATGTGAGTACATATCATTTGTGGACACCTAGCACATGTTAAGCGCATGTCGCCTCACGTGAGAGGCACATGTCGCCTTGCACGTGATGAACGCATGACCTATTACTATATAAAGGAACTTGCAGCATTATTCGAGGTACGTCTCAAGTACACACAGTGCACCCTCTATTCACTTGTACTTTCCATTCTATATTTGTACTTCGCGAGTCTGATTCTCACGCCGGAGGGGCGTTAGCCGGAAAGCCCCCGGCGTAGTTTTTCGTGTTGTCTCGTGTGTGTAGGTCAATCCAAAGAGAAGGTCGGTATTCTAAGCTAGACTACATCGTTGCCGCCATCGGATCTAATTTTCCCGGCAGCATCACATCTCATTGGGTGGTTTAATGCTTAGCAACCTTGATATTGTCGTGCATTTAATAGCACTTAACATGCTCATTATAGTAATTGAATCTGATCCAAAGCAGTCAACAGACTTGAACCCAACCAGTTTGAAACAGTCAAAGCTTCTTACAAATTCCCAGGAGGTTGAGGAAACCCAAAAAATTGCAATCGTTTAGGGAAAAAAATTGCTGGGGAAGTCAAACAACTTGGGTGCATTCATATCAATCTGCATTAACTTAGTGCAATTTGTTTTCTGAGCTCTGAGCAATCACCCAGTAGTCGACAAAATGACGAAGAAGTTTTACATATTATAAAGTTCAAATGATCCAAGCCATCCAACAAACTAGTGTCTACTTGTCTGCAATAGACAACTTCTTCAACTAACACGTGAGAAGTTCTTCACACTTGAAATTGATATAATCTCAAATTCAACGATCAAAGTATCTTTGATGAGGAAGCCCAAAGAAGCGTTGTTGAGCTTGTCCAATGCTAAGAAACGCCACCACACCCAGTGACAATCAGAGTTTGTGAACCAATCCCCGTCTGTAGCATCAAAACGCATGTACTTTTAAGAAAAATGAAAACTCATTCAAAACAAATTAAGCTTCAAATAAAGAGCTAAAGAATCGGGTTAGCCTTAAAAGCATTTATTTCTATCAAGTCGTTATCTTTGGGTGCACATTTTATCCAATTTTTAGAGCAGATTAGGGACCAAACCCACCTGTTACTTCCTCGTGCTTGCCATGCAGTTGGTCCCTTACCCTGAGCGTGTAATTCACAAATGCTTTTCCTTTCATTTGCGTATCATTTAGCCCTATATAAAGTGCTAGGAATTTTCCACTTGATGTTGATTCTCCTTTAGGATAGATTTTGATCTGCCTACGTAAATTATTAGCACGAGACAAGAAGAAAATGAACAGTTAGAATTCTCTTCCTGCACTAATCATCATTCCACAAGGTAATTAATGACCAAAGGAAGGAAAATAAAAATCAAAAGGGCATTACCATGTACGGTTTGCTAATCTGAAATCCCCAGAAGTGTGGCATTCCTCTTGCAAAGAAGAGAAGTTGTCAATCCTCCAAGCGTGAATAGCTTCAACTTTCTTCTCCTGCAAGGGAACGCACTCTCCTTTGCCACTATAATTCAAAACAAAAACCTCAACACCAAACAAACATTTGTCACAGGTGAGGAAACCGTTTGAAGAATCCTTGAAGACACTGAGGGGAAGTAATTTGGCGAAGCCCAATTCTGTCTTAAATTTGTTAAAGTGTCGTATCTTCCCATTTTTATCTGAATGCGTAACAAACAACATAACATGTTAAGACAAGTATATACATGTTAAGTGACAACTAGTGTTAGCCCTTCCGCTAAACGCAAACAAATAAGGGTAATAAATTAATATATTTTGGATTTTATGGTTTCAAAAAAGAATTTTAAAAATTAATTCATCCGACACTACAATAATGAGGTGTGCTTACTAATAAAGCTCATTAAAAGCTGCGTTTATTATATCTATAAATAATGCATATATTATACTTCAGTAAAAATTTAGAGAAATGTATCTAGACTATATTCAAGCTAGGGGGAGTTTGAGCGGGAAAAAAGATAGTGGAAGTGCTATGCACTTCATCTTATATACTCCCTCCGTCCCACCCGAAATAGGGCGTTTTGCCATTTTGGGTGTCCCACTCGAAATAGGACATCCCAAAATGGAAAGCTTTTATTACTTTTTTATTAGTACTCACAACTTTTCATTTATTATTCCCCACTCACTTTCTCTCTCCTTCATACTCACAACACCTACTTTTCAAACAACTTTTTATAATAAAAGATTATTATTCCTTAATCCCCGTGTCGGGACCAATAATCCTATTTCGGATGGGACGGAGGGAGTATATATATATAGAATGGCGAAGCTAAGGCTTAGCCATGGGGGTCATCCGACCCCCTTAAATTTTGAAATGTGTCAATTTTAGTACTTCAAAAAAAAAATTAAAAGTAACATTTTACTATTAAGAATATAAATTATAACATTTTGACCCCTTAATTTTGATAACAAATTGCACTAAATTATTATTTAGACCCCCTTTAATACTAAATTTGTACACCTCAATTATCTTCGTTATCTCTAAAGCAACTTCGACCCCCTTCTCAAAATTTTCTCGCTTCGCCACTGGATATAGATATAGATATTTATATAGATGGGAAAGTAGTAGTCCCTCCAACCCAAAATAAATATTCATTTTCTATTTTGGTATTTCTCGATATAAATGTAGCATTTATAAATCAAGAAGAATTCTTAGTGAAATTTTATTATTGTCCGTGTATAAATAAGTAAAGCAGATTTCTTTAAATGCTGACAAGTAAACTTTGACATTTCTTTTGGGACAGAGTGAGTAGTTGGTAGCTGAAAGAACTCCGTACCTTCGAATATGGAGTACGTATCATGAACCTTATCAAACACAAACAGCTTGAAGCTAACTTTAACCTCCCAACCAACAGGTAAAGATTCAGTCTCTGCAATTACCAAGTAGAGAGAGATGTGTCCTTCACCATTTTGCTCTTTATCACCATTTGGGTACAGAGACAATTTCCTATGATGTAATTCAAGATAAGAGTAATCAAATTATAAAGGATTGAATGCCAATGCAATTTTGAAGAGAAACTAGCTTAATGAGAAGATGCAAGACCAACCATTTGTAACCAGAAGCTTCAAACGTATTTGATTCGTAATTTTCTTTTCCACTATCAGATAGCATTTGTAGAAGTTGCGTGAAGGAGTCAATCTTCAAAACGTAATGAGCTGGTGGAATATCTCTGGATGATCTAGCTATACCTATATAAAGATCAAACATAAGTTTTACTCCCTTTGTCCCGGAACGATAGTCCCTCTTTTTTCGTTGTTATTATGAATGAACTTTGAGCAATAATTTAGGCTACTTTTAATTATCCCAATGAAAATCTGCAATTTGTTATTGATACACCACTATAAATACTATCAATATCAGTTTTTAGATTCTCATTAAGATAACTAAAGGTAGCCTAATTTATTGTTCAAAGTTCATTCCTAGTAACAACGAAATAACAAGGACCAACTTTCCGGGATAGAGGGAGAATAAGATAGCTTTATGTATTTTTGGGGATTGGGTGCATATTAACGAGACACCAGAGTGACATTGCAAAAAAGCCCCTGATATACATACATAAATACGTACATATATGTATGTATGTATGTATGTATGTATGTATGTATATATGTGTGAGTTTAGGTTACGCATCGTACACATAAACTGAATAAAAATCATGAGTATAAAAATATCGAGGTTAAGAAGAAATCTTCCCAAGAAACAAAGTAGGCAATTTTTTCATAATGGGGTATGTTCAGGCTTGTGAATTTAAGGCATAGTTCACATATATGCTCTGTTTCTCAGTATAAATGGTATTGTGCATGCTGTTCACTTTCTTTCCCCTAGGTTCAATATTTTCTCTATATTCCTCTCTATCAATTCCACTATTATAATTCCCACAAAAAGAAGTACTCCCTCTGTCCCTGATTAAATGTCACATATGGTCAACTATGTTGAACTTTGACAAAAAAATTATGAAAATTTGAGCATTTTCATACTATTTTGAAAATGGTTATTGATACATCAATAAAAAACACTATTCATAACTATTTTCGAATTTCAATGAAGATAGATAATTTTGCATTAAAAGTTGGTCAAAGTTTAACTTAATTGACCATATGTGACATTTATTCCGGGACAAAGGTAATACTACTTAAATTGAATAGCAAACCATGAATCAAAACAGGGCATACAATATATTGCAACAAGAAGCATCCTACAACACATTAAAGGCTAGCTCTTCCTCCTTGAACCCCTTTTATTGAAGCCTGATTTCACTGCCCCTATCTTCTCTTGTAATTGACCTGATGACCTCCTAATCAAACAACACCATTTAAAATGTAATTTTAAAATAATTTTGACCGGTTTGACCCCTTCGCTTGAAACCCTAGCTCCCGTAAATCAATACACTCTCCATCGCATTAAATGCTACACTTTTCTTTTTGGTTAATCTCCATATATAAGCGTGATTTCAAATTGTCATAGTGCAATTTTACCATAACAAAAACAATATGCAAACATAGTTGTTAAAGGCGAATGGCGAGAGGTTCCTAGAAAAGGCGAAAGGCGAAGCGGCTGAAAGGCGGCCGAAAGGCGAGCAAGGCGGAAAAGAGAACAAAAGAATAGTATCATAATAAATATGTAACATATATTACACAAGGCTCAAACATGCTATGAACAAGAATTTTGCATTAATTAAAAGTCACAATTCCACACATAACTGCATCTTAATGCAACTAATACCCCAAAAAAGAGAATTATATGACGAAAGACACATCTTAGTTCAAATTAGTAAACAAGTAGTTGTTTAAAAGCGCGAAAATAAATCTCAAAGCATGTTAGAAAAGAGAATAATATATGAGACTAAGCTAATACATAATCTCAAATGTATAATTCCATATTGGAGATGAATATAAGAGATAATTAAAACTTCCAATAACACAAGGAGACACAAATTAAAGATAAAAAACAAAGTAAATTAGAAAACATAATAACAGTTGGAAACCTCCATTTAAATACTAGAAAAAAGAAAGTATTGGTAATGTTTTTGTCACATTTCTTTGTCATCGTTCTAATTAGTTGTTTATCGCACTTATTTTCTTTCAATCACTCGAGATAAATTAGGGCTATTTTGTTTCTTTCGCAAACCACAAGCTATCTTTACCCCATATTTTTTTTTAAAAGAAAACATTTTAAGCTAAAACATTAAAATAAAACTACAAAATGACACAGTTTAACATTACACAGGGGCGGACCTAAGTAGTCCCTTTCAGGGGCCGCGGCCCCCGTTTGATTTTTTTTTTTTTACAAGTGTAATTTTTTGTAAAAGTTAGGGGTGTTAGTGCAATTTAGTAAACGTTGCCCCCCATAGATGTAAAATAAAAATACACTAACATTTTTTTTGCCCCCTTATGCAATTTTGCCCCCCTTTATACTAAATCCTAGGTCCGCCACTGACATTACACATATGCCTATTATGCCTTTTGACAAAGGCGGATGCCTCACATCTGTTGCCATAATCAAGAAAGGCGTCGCCTGGGCTAAAAGGTGCATTACAGCCCGCCATAAAACTAAAAGGCGGTCGACCCCTAAAGGCGCCAAAAAGGCGAGGCGGGCGAGAAAGGCGCTAGCCTTTCACAACTATGTATGCAAACAGGTAAAACACATTCCTTAAAAAGAAGGATAAATTAAAGGATGTGTTTTTGGAGAAAACTAGTTACTCCATAAGTTATAAAAAGTCTTGTTTTTAAGACTTAAAACCCAAACCTAAAACCCTAAATCATAAACCCTAAACCCGGTAAAAAACAGGATTTTTTATAACTTATGGAAAAACTAGTTTCCCCCAAAAATAAATTCTAAATTAAATCCACAGTTATTATTAGATAAAAAGGAGTTCATATTCCAATGTTGATCAGTTTGTAGGCTGTAGCATTGATGTTTTTTAATTTTAAAATAAATTTGATTTCTTTTGATTGAAACCCTAGCTCTGCCACTGTTAGCAATGCATACAAGCAATACTACAAGACTACAAGTCTATAAGGTGGGCCATAATTCTGTACCAAAATTGCTTAAAATATTCAAAAATCACCCAAATAGTAATAAATAAATAAATTGACACTATTTGGTGCTTAGATTAAGCAGAACGGAGAATATTTTTATTTAAGTGATAGAGAATGTAGGAACAGGAAAGGGGAAATAGAGAATACCAGAAGAGCCATGGAGAGGATTGTCTGAATTTTGTTCCATGGTTGTCAGTCTGTAATCGCTGCTTTACTTTCGGAAAGAGTTAGAGCATAGCCTGCTTTTATAAACTTGGTTTTAGTACACTCTAGGTATTCCTCTAGGATTAAATAAGGGATTTTTTACCAATAAGTCCCTGGGGAATGTGGTATTTACCAATAAAACAACAACATTTCAAATTCTACCTTAGGGTCCTTAGGTTCAAATCAATTTTACCAATAAATCATTCGTACCTTTTAATACCCCAAGCCCAAATAAAATCCTCCAACACCTCTAACCTTTGACAATTATTTGACAACACATAGTTCTGAAAATGAGTATCATTTGTAAAAACTGTGCGATGAATTTCTTAGTTGTTACACTCAACTCATGTGTTAACAACTGAGAAATAAATTTACTAGTTCTTATATTAAACTCGTGTGTGAATAACTGAGAAATGAATATCTCATTTATTATTATATTAACAATCTTTTTGAAAAATTGATAACTGAGAAATGAATGTACCAGTTCTTGTACTCAAATTCATATGTGAATAACTAAGAAATGAATGTCTCATTTATTATATAATTAAACCGATAAATTTAGTCATCAGTTGTGAAAAATGAGAGATAATTTTATCAGTTTTTACTCAATTATGAACAACTGTTAAATGACCGTCTCAGTTATTATATTCAAATTTATGTGTGAACAACTGTGAAATGCATGTCTCAGTTATTATAATGATTGTGAAAAATTGAGAGATGAATTTATCAGTGTTTAAAATGAAAAATGACACAAATGTGAAATCACACAATTGAGAAATCATACAAATGAGAAATCAGTTGAAAAATGATTTTACAAGTGAAAAATGAAATTTTATTTTCTAAAATTGTGAATTTAATTAAGAAATGAAAAATGATTTTATCAAATTTTTACTAGTGAAAAATGAGATTTTTATTTCTAAAATTTGAATTATGTGTTGAGTGTACTTGTTTGATTCGATTCGATGACACGATTAAAACAATGGTCTAGGATTATTTTTTCAATTTCTAGATTTTGAGATATTACATTTTAAAATTTTGAGGGAAAAAAAACAAGAGAGAGAAAAAGTAGAAGGGAGAGGGAGAAAAAGTAGGAACAGAGGAAGTAGCACTTCAAATTATTCTGATGTTTAGAAAGTATGCAAATACACAATGGAATATGAAAACCATTTGTCAAAGGTGAGTTACTGAGTTTTTGTAGTTTAGAAATAGACACACATTTAACGACGGAGGGGTGGCTAGTAGCTGTAGGAACAGTATAAGTGTGTGTACCTTGGAATATCGAGTAGGTATCATGAACTTGATCAAGCACAAACAGTTTCAATTTCACTTTAACCTCCCAACCAACGGGTAACGATTCAGTCTCTGCAATGACCACACAGAGAGAAATGTGTCCACCATTTTTCTCTTTATCACCATTTGGGTACAGAGACAACTTCCTTCAATGTACAACCTAAACCTCTTTATTCTCATGTTCATTGTCGTCCACTTGATAAATTTTTGGGGATTTTCTGTGAATGGGAGTTTAGATTTGGTTTGTGTAAGTTCTGTAATGGTAGTGTAGAGCTTTAAATTGGGGGGTTTTTGTTTCTGAAATCAAGGGTTTCAAAGTTTGAATGGTGGTGGATAATGGGTGGTGGTGGGTGGTGTCGGTATTATAGTTTATGGTGGTTGGCTGTGTGGATGGTGTTTTTTTGGTGGTGTTAATGTGGTGGTGGCAGTGTTAATGGTGGTGGTGGGATGAAGGCTATGCTTGGAATATGGAGAAGAAGGTAGGAATGTATTTCTATTTAACGGGACTAGTGTTATTTTTAACGGGTGTAGGAGTATTTAACGGATTTTAATTTTCTTCAAACGTGGCTTGTTGATTAGGATGTCACATTGATATTTCCATTAAGTTTTTAACACCGTTAGTGTATGTTATATTATTTGTAAAAAATGTTAAAAGTACGTATCATTAAGACGTCACTAGGTAGTACATTACATTAATTGTAAAAAGTGGCTTTGACCAATAAGTCCCTTATCCAAACAAAAATAACCAATAAGGACAGACATTATGGAAACTCGCCAATAAGTCCCTTGCAATTTCCTTGGACCAAAATGCCCCTGCTTGAAGATGCGCGCACAACCAGCATTATATTCCATCTGCTCTCTCTCTCTCTCTCTCTCTCTCTCTCTCTCTCCTTCTTCTTTCTCTTTCTCTTTCTTCATGCGTTTTCTATTCTTCTCCCTCTTACTTTTTCTCTCTCTTCTTTTTTTTCCCTCAAATTTTTTAAATGTAATATCTCAAAATTTAGAAATTGAAAAAATAATCCAAGACCACCGTTTTAATCGTGTCGTCAAATCGAATCAAACAAGTACACTCAACACATAATTCAAACTCTAGAAATAAAAAGCTCATTTTTCACTAGTAAAAATTTGAGAAAATAATTTTTTATTTCTCAATTAATTTCACAATTTTAGAAAATAAAATTTCATTTTTCACTTGTAAAATCATTTTTCAACTGATTTCTCAGTTGTATGATTTCTCAATTGTGTGATTTCACAATTGTGTCAATTTTTCATTTTTCATTTTAAAAACTGATAAATTCATCTCTCAATTTTTCACAATCATTATAATAACTAAGACATGCATTTCACAGTTGTTCACACATGAATTTGAATATAATAAATGAGACATTCATTTAACAGTTGTTCATAATTGAGTAAAAACTGATAAAATCATCTCTCATTTTTTTACAATTGATGACTCAATTTACCGGTTTAATTATATAATAAATGAGACATTCATTTCTCAGTTATTCACATATGAATTTGAGTACAAGAACTGGTACATTCATTTCTCAGTTATCAATTTTTCTTTGTTGTTAATATAATAATAAATGAGATATTCATTTCTCATTTATTCACACACGAGTTTAATATAAGAACAGGTAAATTTATTTCTCAGTTGTTCAATTGTGAAGAATTAATACTCCTAACCAAAAAAAAAAAAAAAGACAACAACAAATGTAAGGTTGTAGTGTTAAATATATAATAGTCTACTAATGGAACAAGTGAGAAGCTTGGCATAGTGGTTAGGAGTCTTAGTCAAGTCCAAGAGGTCTTTGGTTCAAACCCCCTCCAAGAGCAAATAATTTTTATTTATAATACTTGGGGTTGCAGATGGTTGTGGCGGCAGTGGGTGAGGTCCGGCAGGCGGCGGCAGCAGGTCTGGTAGCGGCCGAGGGTGGCGGCGGCTGCGGCGGGTGGAGGTCCGGCGGCGGTGGGTGGCGGCTGTTAGTCAAAGTCAAAGGTCTAGTAGGCGGTCAAAGATGGTCAATGGTTAAAGGTGTAATAGGATTTTATTTGGGCTGGGGGTATTTTTACCATTTAAAAAGGGTGAGGGATTTATTGGTAAAATTGATTTCAACCCAAGGACCCTAAGGTAGAATATGAAATGTTGTGTATTTATTGGCAAATACCACCTTTCCTAAGTTACTTATTGGTAAAAATCCATTGTAAAAAAAGCGATAGTACGTTATACCGATTGGTCATTCGGCCCAAAAAGTCCTAGGCTTCACCACTGGTTTGTTTATCATCTTTCTCATACGCTTGAATCCCAAGATCACATCCACAACTAGCAAAGCACGATGCTGCGACTTTCAGTTGTTTTTCACGGTGTTATTTAAATTATAGGCTTTCTTGAAAATGATGAAAAATACTAAAACTAAAATGGGGACGGATTTTAGTCGAGGCTTGTGTTGGACACAATCTCCACAAGAAGAATTTTCCCCGCACTGGTGCTCACAGATTAACGGCAATCTTCTCTAAGATGCAACGACTTTAACTTTCGTTAGTAGAAACACGTCAAACTAACGAACTCGGCGAACAAATACTAATGCTCGGAACTTCTGGACTTGAAAGGAATAATGCTTCAATATGCTCTTTATTACTAATTTCTCTAAGGCTTTGGGTGATAGAATGAGTTGATTTGACAATCTGGAGGGGCTATTTATATTTTCTGGAGAGTTACAGGTGCCTTTCTAAGAATAGGCACAATTTCATCCGGATGAATCATGGTCGTCCGATCGCACCCGATCGACAAACCCGATTCATGGAACCGCCCTATACCCATACGCGAATGGGTGCTCCACCTGTTTCAAACCGAACCTGTCCAGATACATTGCACTGAACCCATCCAGTGTTGGACCTTCTCAAACGGGCCGAAGCCTAACCGAACCAGGCCCAACTACCACCTACCTACTGGGCCGAACTGCCCAAGCCCACCTAAACTGAACCAAGCCCGAACCACCGTTAACTTTGTCAAAACTTTAAGGATCCACAGCTCCCAGCGACCGATGCGTACGTGCGAAGTGCACCTTAAACCGCCCATCTCCCTTTGCGCCGCTTCGCGGGTCATAGGTCAATTTTGGGCTAGCCCAAAATTAACTTATTTATCCACTAGCTTGCATGGTTAGCCCAAAAGCCCACTTAGCTTGTATGGTAGGAAGCTCACACTTGATTGACTCCACTTAAGATGAGCTATATTAAATACTCTCATCTTTTTCATTTTCCAATCAATGTGGGATACATGACTTTCCACATTTTCAACTCTTCATAAATCCATTAAAGTTGCACACTTTGAGCATTAATTTCTCATTCACCCGGAAATAGTTTTGAGTAAATAAATGTATTTTCCTAATCTACACAAAATGTAGATTTCAATTTAGCAACTTATTTTCATTTACAAAAAATGAAACTATTTTGAAAATTGGGTCAAAATGTGGTCAAACCACATTTTGTCAAACCCATTTTCAACAATCCCCCACATGAATGACAATTAATGCATGTATGCAGATTCGTCCAAAAGTTCTGGCGAACTTATTATTGCATCGGGATAGGTAGCTTATGGCTTTGAACCTTCCCTAGTAAAATACTATCGGATATACTAGCCTGATAGTAGCGCTATGCTTTGAACTAGAGACTGTATAATGTATACTAATACAATAGTACTTACACAATAATAGCTCTAACACTATTTGTTCTCACGTTGTGTTCATTTTGGCCCTTGACCGTATGTCTTCATAAGTGTTCATTAGAAGCGGCCTAATTACTTCTCACTTAGATAGGTAATCTCCTATAAAGAGTATCCTGCAATACTCCACCACTTAGGTATATGAATCATTAAAAGTTTCTTCAACTTAACTCACCACTGTTAAAGGTACATACACTTGGATGTTCTAGGAATGAGTATGAAATAGGTTCCAAGTGTTTCAACCGAACCTCATAACTTAGTTGTCTCATTGAACCAAGGTTTTGGGATCTCCAATTCTCAAGGTTGAGTGTCCTCTATGTGTTCTTTTGTTGTGGATTTTAAACCCATTCCCCTTAACAGCTTATACAGTTGATCTCTGTTTATACCTTTCGTAAACGGATCCGCTAAGTTATCCTTTGACTTAACATAGTCAATTGTGATAACTCCATTTGAGATCAACTGTCTAATGGTATTATGTCTACGACGAATGTGTCTAGAATTACTGTTATACATACTTCTCTGTGCTCTTCCTATTGCTGATTGACTATCACAATGTATCATAACAGTAGGCCAGGCTTATTCCAACAAGGAATATCTTCCAAAAAGTTCTTTAGCCACTCAGCTTCTTCACCAGCTTTGTCTAAGGCTATGAACTCTGATTCATCGTAGATCGTTCTATACACGTTTGTTTGGAATATTTCCACGACACCGCTCCTCCACCTATTGTGAAAACATATCCACTTGTGGACTTTGAGTCTTTCATGTAGGATATCCAATCGGCATCACATTATCCTTCTAATACTGCTGGATATCTATTAGAAAGTATCCCATGTTTCAATGTATACTTTAAATATCTCAATACCCTCATTAGGGCCTTCCAGTGATCCGCACCGGGATTACTTGTGAACCTACTTAGTTTGCTCACTGAATATGCAATGTCTGGACGTGTACAATTAGTTAAGTACATTAGACTACCAATTATCCTTGCATATTCTATTTGAGAAACTGGTTCCCCTATATTCTTAGCTAAGTGTAAAGACAAGTCTACCGGAGTCTTAGCAGGAGGGCTATCAATGATATTGAATTTTCGAAGAACATTCTCAAGATAATGGGATTGTGACAAGACTATTCCATCTGATGTTCTAGAAATATTTATTCCTAATATGACATCAGCAATTCCCATATCTTTCATGTCAAAGTGCTTTTTCAGCATGCCTTTGGTATTCATGATCAATTCATGAGTACTTCCCATTATTAGCATGTCATCTACATACAAACAAACCATCACAAATGAATTGGACGTTCCTTTAATGTTGACACACTTATCACATTCATTTATTTTGAAACCGTTTGCCAACATCGTTCGGTCAAAATTTTCATACCATTGCTTAGGTGGTTATTTTAGTCCGTACAACGACTTTACAAGTTTACACACCTTTTTCTCTTTACCAGGAACTATGAACCCTTTGGGTTGTTCCATGTAAATATCTTCGTCTAGCACTCCATTCAAGAAAGCTGTCTTTACATCCATCTGATGTATCTCAAGGTTATGCACTGAAGCAATTGCGATGAGAACACGAATGGACGTGATCCTTGTGACAGGAGAATATGTATCAAAGAAATCATATCCCTCCTTTTGTCTAAACCCTTCCTTTTGTCTAAACCCTTTGGCTACTAACTGGGCTTTGTATTTGTCGATAGATCCATCAGCCTTATACATCCTTTTGAGGATCCATTTGCAACCCAACGGTTTGCATCCTGGAGGGAGATCAACCAACTCCCAAGTATTATTATGCATAATGGACTCTATTTCACTGTTAATAGCTTCTTTCCAGAACGGAGCATCTGGAGATGATAAATCTTCTGTAACAGTCGCTGGCTCGTTTTCTAGCATATATGAGAGAAAATCAGGACCAAAAGACTTTTCCACTCTTGCCCTTTTACTACGCCTAGGTCCTTCATCTTCTTCTTGAGATGGACCATTTGTAGCTTCATAAGTTCTCTTACTAGAACTTTCCTCTTTCCTTTCCTTATCAGGAAAGATATTTTCAAAGAAAATACAACATTCCTTGATTCTATCATCATTCCCTCATTCATATCAGGAATTTCTGATTTGTGCACAATAAACCGATATGCACTACTATTACTTACGTATCCAATAAAGACGCAATCAATAGTTTTTGGTCCGATCTTGACCTGTTTTGGTTTAGGTACTTGAACCTTAGCCAAACACCCCACACTTTAAGGTATTTATAAGTCATCTTACGATTATGAAATAATTCATAAGGCGATTCATCTTTACCTTTTTGAGGTATCTTATTCAAAATATAGTTTGCGGAGAGTATAGCTTCCCCCCACAAATTGTCGGGTAATCCAGAGCTTATTAGCATAGCTTTCATCATCTCCTTAAGAGTACGATTCTTGCGTTCAGCTACTCTAGTAGACTGAGGTGTATACGGAGATATTTTTGATGAATAATGTCGGATTCCCAGCATATATCTTCAAACGGAGCAACTTATTCACCCCCTCTATCCTTAGAATCTTCTTAATTTTTGTATTAAGTTGATTCTCAACTTTATTCTTGAAAGTCTGAAAAGCCCCTAAGGCTTCATCTTTGCTTCTCAAAAAAATATAAAGTTGTCAAAAGTAACATTAGTTTTGCAAAAAAATATAAATAGTTTTGATAGTTTTTGTGATTAGAAAAACTAATAATTGAAGTGTAACACAGTGCATATATGATTGTAATTTGCTATATAGATGAATATAACAATTTTATAGAGTAAATGTTACTTTTTTTCTTTAAAAAAGAGTAAAAATTCATGTATATAATCGATTTTTGCATTTCATTTGAATGTAAAACCTGTTAGTGTTGGTGCCCTAGGCACGTTTACTTAAACGTTGTTTGTAATCATCTTATTCATATTAATAAAGAGATGCTTTGATTATTATTGTTGTTAATGTTAACTTATAATAATCCCCGTCCCTAGTACTTGTGAAGCACTAGTGTAAAATCTAAATGATCATGGGATGATCATGTTAGATTTATGGGTACTTGTTTGGAACAAGGTACTGGACATGACCCGCTGTATGAGATTTATGTCATGGTCTATGTCGTATATACATCTCATATTAGTTATGTCATTTGAATCCTTAGACATGAAGTTATTATAGTCTTCCACTTGATGAACATTATGTTTGACATATTCAAACGCTACCTTTAACCAAGAAGTTATAAAGGGTATGATTGGCATAATCAGATTCACGTAGGGAAGAATAATAAGCTATGTTGGATTTGTCCCTCTTCGGAGAGATGTCAAGCTTGGGCCCCTCGTAGAATGATGTTGACGAAATGTTTGGCCAAACTCAAGTAAATTGATTGGAAATGTCATTTGGATAATCAACATATTCGGTATTGAGAAAGTATTGAACAATACAAGTTGACTTGTTAACCATGACTTGTGTTCAATGACATCGTGGACAAAAGGATTGCGACATGTTCTATAAAGGAATGTTAACTTGTATATAGTTACACTATTTGGGTAGGTATGACGGTTTGCTAGAACCTAATCATATCTTATGAGTTTATGTTTAAGCCAATTACCAACTTAGTGTAATCCTATAAGGTCACACACAAAAAGAACGAATCGAAAAGGACTTAATTGGAATTTGGGTCGAAGGGCTTTTGAGGAATATTAGGACTTTAGAGGAGAAAAGTGGAAAAAGGGAGGGCCGGGCGGACCACCTAAAGGACCCAGTCGGACCATGATTGGATCCGTCCGGACCCCTTAGTGTACCCGGCTGGACCATATGGTGATCCGGGCGGACCAAGTAAAGGACCCGGTCGGACTATGCTTGGATCCGGCCGGACCCCTTTGCATACCCGGGCGGACCAGTCCTGTTTCGGCTGGGATTTTCCTAATCCGTTTTCTTGCGGGTTTAGTTACTTGTTACCTATTTAGAATAGGTTAAACATGTATAAAAATCCCTCTAGTTGCCCTAATCAGTCCATAGCTTTGTGAGTGCCTCCAAGGGTTTGAGAGGATTATTTTCTTGTTCTAAGATCTCTTGGGTAAAGAACATGAATACACACAGATAATAATTCCATATAGTTCTTATAATTGTGAAAGCGTGTTTCATAATTCGGTCTAGCAACCAAGATCAAGTATTTCTTGATATTCGTTCGAAGGTTTGGATACCAATAGAGGGTGAAGCTTATCACCTCCAAAGTTCGTGTTCCTGTTTTGTTCGTGATCAAGTTTCAAGTCTCCACCAAGATTTAAGGTTGCAAAATCAAAGGGATCAAGGGTTAGTATTCTAGTATTCATTATGCATGTATTTGATATAATCATATGAATGGATCTATGGGCTTTGGGTTTCATGAAATTTTAAATGCTTAATTCCACTGCGCATGTTACTAAGAAACCCAATAGTGGTATCAGAGTCTCGTTCATGTTGATTATTTCAATACATAATCATATTGTGTCTATATAAATTGTTTATGTGTCTAGCATGATTTGAATATTGGGATTATGATGTTTATGTGATCTATGTATTTTATGTGGTTTATTGTTTTATAAACTTTAATCGCACTATTCAATCGCAATAAAAATTATGGTGGATTTAAAATTGTTTGGGTTATCAATTTTTGATTTGATCAAAGTCTTGATAATTTAGAGATTCATGGATAAATGGTTTATTCAAGGTTTTGATGATCATGGTGATTGGATCACCAAGAACACCAAATTCTAATTAAATCAGGGAAAAACAATATTGAGACAAATTATGAATTTTAAAAATTTCTGGATTTTACAGAGAGGGTCCGACCGGACCTAGTATGTGACCCGGCCGGACTTGCTTGGTTCTGGCGCGGGCGCGGCTAGGGTTCGGGGTGGATCTTGGGGTATAAATTTCCTATTTGTTTTAGTCTTGTGAATTCTGAGATTGGATCAAGTTTTGGATGGCTAGCCTACGTTCTCGAGACTGTGTTTCTCAAAAATGATCGCAATCAAAGATTCCAAGAAAAAACGAAGTTAGAATTATGAAGAGTTCATAATTGCTAAAATTGAGAAACAAAGTTCTTGATTCAAGTTTGGAGATCCATGTAGAATTGTGAATGCAATTGTCCTACGTTCATCGAGACCATCTATTGCTTAGTTTCGGCCACATGGACTACTTTCTTGGTTTCTTGAATTAGTGCGGAATTGTGGTAGCCTATGGCTTAGTTCGGACGCACTTCTTGTTGTCTTGATTTGGAGATGATAACCAAAGTTCAAATAGTCTCATCCTCATAATTATAGAGAAACTAATGACACATAAATATTATTATTAAATTAATAGAGATTAATTTAGTGACTAAACTTGATGCTCAACATGTTTATCTTATGTGCTCATAAATGTGTTGTATGCTATATGGTGATGAACCTTCTTGAAAGTTTTAAGTCCTTTTGCCATGCCATGATTAAAACACTTGTAAGTACAAGGGTAATTTCATGTGGGCTCGCCAAAGCGAGGTGCATTGATTTTATTCATGTATGAGCAAGATGAGTGAATAAGAGTTTCCTATGCGTTTAAAATGGTTAGACTTAATTAGGCGTCAAAACAGTTTTGGGCCTAAGACAAAGATGAGATTAAACATGCTTTTTGAAATTGGATTTCTTAAAGAATCTCAGAAAGGATCTAAGAGTCATATGGGATATGATTAACATGTTTGTCTACCAAATTAATTTGATTTTGAGCGGTCCGCCAAAGCGACTTGAAATTAAATTAAAGTTGGATCTTAGCCCATTTAAATTATACTATATATTGGATGTATAAGAAAGTTATATAATTTAGTGGGAGTATTTTTTGGAAAAATACATTGTTTATTTCTTTAATAAAATTGGTACTTATTAAATTTTGGAAATTTTTGCATAATTGTAGATAATGACAACCAACACTTAATCAATTTCGTTGCGATCGATCCTTGAGAATGATAAGCTTCAAGAGAATGGTACAAACTTCATGGATTGGATCCGAAGCCTAAGAATAGTTCTAAGGCAAGAAGATAAATTGTACATTCTTCATGGGCCTATTCCTAATGAACCCAAAGCCAATGCCCCTAGGGCAGAAAGAGACAATCACAAGAAGCATCGTAATGATTCTAGAGATGTGAGTTGTCTCATGCTCGCGAATATGAGCTCAAACTCTAACAAAGTTTGGAACATTTGAAAGCCTATGAAATAGGCATGGAGTTAAGAGATATGTTTTAAGAGCAAGCAAGGCAAGAGAAGTATAAAACCATTGTTGCATTCACTTCTTGCTAAATAAGTGAAGGGCAACAAGTGGGACCTCACATGATTAAAATGAAAGTCTACGTGGAGCATTTTGAGAAACTTGGCTATCCGATTTCATTGGAGCTAGCCACGGATATCATTCTTAGTTCATTGCCTAAAAGTTATAATCACTTTGTGATGAATTATAACATGTATGCAATGGATAAGAATCTCTCCGAGTTGCATAATATGCTGAAATTTGCGGAGATGAAGATAGTGGAGAAAGGTTCTCCAGTGCTCATGGTTTATGATGGGAAGAAGGCAAGTGCAAAAGGAAATGGTGGGGCAAAGGTTGCCAAACCCAAGATTAGCAAGGCAAAGGTTGCCAAGGCTATATAGGCAAAACCCGATGCACAAAAGGATGCAATTTGTTTCCATTGTCAAGAAATTGGTCATTGGAAACGTAATTGCAAGGATTTTAAGGAAGAGCAAAAGAAGAAGAAGAGCAGTGGGACTGCGTCGACTTCAGGTATCTATATGATAGATATTCTCCTTTCTACCACTAGTTCCTGGGTATTGGATACCGGATGTGGTTCTCACATTTGTTTAAATGTGCAGGGACTAAAGAATAGGAGACTGCTTAAAGATGGTGAAGTAGACCTACGTGTGAGGAATGGAGCAAGAGTTGATGCATTAGCCATAGGGACTTATGAAGTCACTTTACCTTCCGGTTTAATACTTGTTTTGAACAATTGCTATTATATACCGGATTTAAGTAGAAATATTATTTCAATTTCTTGTTTGGATAATGAAGGTTTTAAATTTCTTATTGAGAATAAGATATTTTCTCTTTATTTAAATGATGTGCTTTATCGTATTGCAAATTCATTTAATGACCTTTATATCCTTGATGTCAAGAATGAAAATAATGAAAATATCTATCATATAAATAAGAAATCCAAACCTAATGATGTAAATCATACTTATTTGTGGCATTGCTGTCTTTGTCATATTAATGAGAAGCGTATCTCAAAACTTCATGGGGACGATCTTTTGGGTTCATGTGACTTAGAGTCATATGATACTTGCGAGTCGTGTCTTCTTGGAAAAATGACTAAGACACCTTTTACCAAGTTGGGTGAAAGGGCGAGCGACTTATTGGGGCTGATACATTCCGATGTATGGGGACCACTAAGTAGCAATGTTAGAGGAGGATTTCAATACTTCATAACTTTCACTGATGATTGTAGTAGATTTGGGTATGTTTACCTACTGAAACATAAAAGTGAAGCATTTGAGATATTTAGAATATTTCAAAAAGAAGTAGAAAAAACAACTTGGAAAAAGTATTAAGGCACTTCGATCGGATCGAGGTGGGGAATACTTAAGTCAAGAATTTGATGATCATCTACAGAATTGTGGAATAGTTTCACAATTGACTCCACCCAGAATACCAAAAGGGAATAGTGTGTCCGAGAGGAGGAATCGAACTTTGTTGGACATGGTTCGATCAATGATGAGTTATGTTGATCTTCCGGTATCCTTTTGGGGTTATGCTCTAGAAACCGCTGCTTTCACACTAAATCATGTTCCAAGTAAATCGGTTCAAAAGACTCCATATAAGATGTGGAGCGGAAAGAAACCTAGTTTGTCTTTCATGAAGATTTGGGGTTGCAAAGTTTTTGTCAAAAGACTTGTCTCAGACCAACTTGCACACAAATCTGATAAATGTATTTTCGTGGGATATCCTAAGGAAACTAAAGGATATTACTTTTACAACCGAATGGACAACAAAGTGTTTAGTGCCCAGACTGGTGTCTTTCTAGAGAAAGAGTTTATCTCCAAAGAAATTAGTGGGAGTAAAGTAAATCTTGAAGAGATTCGAGACCCAAAAAATGACATTGAACCGATAGTGGAACAAGAACAAGTCCCACAAGGAATTGTGGAACCTGTTCAAGATACACAAGTAACTCGTAGATCTGGTAGGTTACGATCCGAGCCTAAGAGATATGGGTTTCTCGTAACGGATAGTAATGAGGTGGAGATTATTGAGAATGATGAACCGACCACCTATCAAGAGGCGATGTCTTCTCCTTATTCGGACAAGTGGCTTGGAGCCATGGAATCCGAATTGCAATCCATGCATGATAATCAAGTTTGGAACTTGATTGATGAACCTGATGGTGTAAAAACCATAGGATGCAAATGGGTCTTCAAGAAGAAGACTGACATGGATGGGAAGGTGCATACTTACAAAGCTAGGCTTGTAGCAAAAAGTTATCTGCAAATTCATGGTATTGACTATGGTGAAACCTTTTCACCCGTAGCAATGATCAAGTCTATAAGAATTTTGCTTGCCATTGCCACATATCATGACTATGAAATATGGCAGATGGATGTCAAAACCGCTTTCCTTAATGGAAACTTGTAAGAGGATGTGTATATGACACAACCCGAGGGTTTTAAACAAATTCTAAAGTATGAAAGTTGCAGAAATCCATCTATGGATTGAAGCAAGCTTTTAGGAGTTGGAATCTCCGTTTTGATGAATCAGTCAAAGAGTTTGGCTTCATAAAGAACGAAGATGAACCTTGTGTATACAAGAAGATTAGTGGGAGCATAGTGCTATTCCTTATTTTATATGTGGATGACATATTGCTCATTAGAAACGCATTCTGTTGGGTATGCCCACTTATATCTCAGTATTTAATGTATAGGATTGATTAGATTTGATTGATCCATCACCTAAGTTTTATTTCGTGGACTTTAGACCCATATGTAAGAAGTATTTATACTTCATTTTTTAGGTAGTCCATTTGAATAGACTAGGCTTAGGAATAGGGTGAAGATATAAACATTCAAGAAAATCATAGTTTGAGTCAAGTATTGCGCCATGCGCCACGCGCCTATCTTATGTGCCTATGAACCCGTTTAGGCACGCGCACATGATATGCGCCCCCTTGGCTCACGCGCCTTAATGGATCAACGCGCCTAATTGATGTTAATTCAACACTCGGTGAATTATTGAAGACATGAAGAGATTCAAACTACGACAAAGATCTAACGGTGGATAAATAACACGTGTGCACCTAGATTTGAGGACACCTGTCTACAACGGTCATATTTTTGTTATGTGTCTAACGGCTATAAAAGGACACGTGCTCCACTCAATGAGCTCCAGCACATCTGTCCTTTGATCTTATCCACAAGGGATTTCCAACGGCTAGTTTTTGGGGCTCTACTATAAATACGCCATAACTTCAACCATTTGAAGTTGCTAAGCTTTTCAGAATTTCTCTCTCAAGCATTTGTTGAAGATTTGAAGATTTCCCTTTAAATTCCCAGATTCCTCAAGAACATCTTCATACCTTCATACTTAGCCCAGATCCTCAAGCAAAAATACTTTAGTTTTATTGTGCTCTCAATCTCATAGATCTAAAGAGCCTTGAAACTAAGAACACACACGCACCTCTTTAAGTTTGATCACTTAGATCTTTTTTTAAGAGATATACCGGTTTTGTCTAGGATTTGTTCTTTCATAGATAATAGATCTTGAGTTAGTGTAAAGCTCAAACGTTGTAATTTGTAACACTCACTCATATTATAAGATCTCCTTTAGAAATCCAAGACTAACCACCTTGGTAGAGGACGTAGATCATTTCCCAATCGAACCTCTCCAAATAGCGCGTATTAATTTCTTGTCATTTACTTTCAAGTTATTATCTTATCTCACTATTTGCTCATTTATCCATTGTAGATTGATTGGATTGAATTGTGTTGTGTTTGTTATACCATTTGACTTAGTTCCATCTTTTACTCACTTTGAGCCAAAATACTTAGAGTGTGTGTGCGCCCCCTTAATCATTCTTTGCGCCTATTTACTTAACTAAATTCTGCTGTGCATTTCACTCACTCACTTAGGCGCATTTCATAACGCTTATTTGATAAAGTGCGCCTTTGCAATTGAGTTTATCAAGGGTATGAAAAGAATTTTAAAATACCTATTCACCCCCCCTCTAGCTATTTTTCATACCCTTGTTTCCCTTTGGGACCAACACATTCCTACACTTCAGTCTGTAAAGACTTGGTTGGGAAAGTGTTTCGCAAATAAAAGATATGGGTGAAGCCGCAAACGTCCTTGGCATTAAGATCTACAGAGATAGATCAAGGAAGCTAGTTGGTTTAAGCCAAAGTACATACATTGACAAGGTCCTTAGAAGATTCTGCATGGAAAACTCTAAGAGAGGACAGTTGCTAGTGTTACATGGAGTTTCTCTGAGCAAGACTCAATGTCCTAAGACAAAAGATGAGTGGGAGAAAATGAGTGAGATTCTATATGCTTCGACAATTGGATCCATCATGTATGCCATGATATGTACTAGGCCGTATGTATCTTATGCTTTGAGCATGACGAGTATATATCAATCCGACCCCGGTGAGAATCACTGGATGGATGTAAAAGCGATTCTTAAGTACTTGAGAAGGACTAAAGATTCATTTTTGATCTATGGAGGAATGGAAGATGATCTCGTTGTAAATGGTTACACGAATGCAAGCTTCCAAACTGACAGAGATGATAGTCGATCACAATCGAGTTTTGTGTTTATGTTAAATGGTGGAGCTGTAAGCTGGAAGAGTTCCAAGCAGAATACAGTCGCTGATTCTACAACTGAAGTGGTTCCTAGCAAAGGAAGCTGTTTGGATTAAGAAGTTCATTGGTGAACTTGAAGTGGTTCCTAGCATTGCTAATCCAATAGACCTTTACTGTGATAATAATGGTGCTATTGCTCAAGCAAAGGAACCAAGGGCACATCAGAAATTCAAACACATACTTAGGTGTTTTCATATCATTAAAGAAATCATTGATAGACAGACGTAAATATATGCAGAGTACCAACTGATGATAACGTTGCGGAACCGCTAACAAAGGGACTTCCACAAGCTAAACATGATGATCATGTTAGGTCCATAGGTATTAGATACATGGGAGATTGGGCCTAGGGCAAGTGGGAGATTGTTAGTGTTGGTGCCTAGGCACGTTTACTTAAACGTTATTTGTAATAATCTTATTCATATTAATAAAGAGATGTTTTGATTATTATTGTTGTTCATGTTTACTTATAATAATCTCCATCCCTAGTACTTATGAAGCACTAGTATAAAGGCTAAATGATCATGGGATGATCATGTTAGATTTATGGGTACTTGTTTGGAACAAGGTACTGGACATGACCCGCTGTGTGAGATTTATGTCATGGTCTATGTCGTATATATATCTCATATTAGTTATGTTATTTGAATCCTTAGACATGAAGTTATTATAGTCTTCCACATGATGAACATTATGTTTGACATATTCAAAAGCTACCTTTAACCAGGAAGTTATAAAGAGTATGATTGGCATAATCGGATTCACGTAGGGAAGAATAATAAGCTAAGTTGGATTTGTCCCTCTTCAGAGAGATGTCAAGCTTGGGCCCCTCGTAGAATGATGTTAATGAAATGTTTGGCCAAACTCAAGTGAATTGATTAGATCAATATCATTTGGATTATCAACATATTCGGTATCGAGAAAGTATTGAACAATATAAGTTGACTTGTTGACCATGACTTGTGTTCAATGAAATCGTGGACAAAAGGATTGTGACATGTTCTATAAAGGAATGCAAACTTGTATATAGTTACACTATTTGGGTAGGTATGACGGTTTGCTAGAACCTAATCATATCTTATGGGTTTATATTTAAGCCCGTTGCCAACTTAGTGTAATCCTATAGGGTCACACACAAATAGAACGAATCAAAAAGGACTTAATTGGAATTTGGATCGAAGGGCCTTTGAGGAATATTAAGACTTTAGAGGAGAAAAGTGGAAAAGGGGAGGGTCCGGGCGGACCACCTAAAGGACCCGATCGGACCATGCTTGGATCCGCCCGAACCCCTTAGTGTACCCGGTCGGACCTCATAGTGATCCGGGCAGACCAAGTAAAGGACCCGGTCGGACCGTGCTTGGATCCGGCCGGACCCCTTTGCATACCCTGGCGTACCAGTCCTGTTTTGGATGGGATTTTCCTAATCCATTTTCTTGCGGGTTTGGTCACTTGTTACCTATTTGGAATAGGTTAAACATGTATAAAAAACCCTCTAGTTGCCCTAATCAGTCCATAGCTTTGTGAGTGCCTCCAAGGGTTTGAGAGGATTATTTTCTTGTTCTAAGATCTCTTGGGTGAAGAACATGAATACACACACATAATAATTCCATATAGTTCTTATAATTGTGAAAGCGTGTTTCATAATTCGGTCTAGCAACCAAGATCAAGTGTTTCTTGATATTCGTTCGAAGGTATGGATACCAATAGAGGGTGAAGCTTATCACCTCCAAATTTCGTGTTCCTGTTTTGTTCGTGATCAAGTTTCAAGTCTCCACCAAGATTCAAGGTTGCAAAATCAAAGGCATCAAGGGTTAGTATTCAAGTATTCATTATGCATGTATTTGATATAATCATATGAATGGATCTATGGGCTTTGGGTTTCATGAAATTTTAAATGCTTAATTCGCTGCGCATGTTACTAGAAACCCAAAAAAACCCTAGAAAAGTATTACAATTGAGGAAAAAAAAGGTTACATTCAGTTATTATAAAATGTAACATTAGTTTAGTTGTCAATCTCATGTTATCTTTATTCTATTTTAGTAAAGTTGTGGAACATTTTTGAAAAAAAAAGTGTTACATATGAGAAAAAAAATGTTACATATCTTTATAAAAATTGTTACTTTTACCGGCGAGCAAAAAATGACAGGGATAAAAAAGTTGGAGGGCAAAAAAAAAAAAACAGCTTGGCTCGGCTGGTGGCTCGGTAGGGCTGGGCTGTGAGGCGTCTCACGCCGTGAGACGGTCTCATAGGAGCCCAGCCCTATATATATCAACCGCTTAGCATAGTGCAAGATGTGTCTGGAACAATGGTAATTATACTTTTTTAATTGATTTGCGTACAAGGAAATTTAATTGTTTTGTCAAATTTGTTTCGTGCGTTTAACACACAACCGTAATTCTATTTGTACTTCTTTATACTTGATTGTCACACTTATTTGTCCGTGTGTTATTGTAGACACCCCGCCTTGGACCTCTCACCCCGATTGCATACATAGTATTTTTATTTAACTTATTTTCGTTGATTTCTGTTACTTTAGTTAAGTTCCTAACTGATTCCGTTAGTTTTGGACTAAACTGCATAACAGAGTTAACTTTTAGGGTCATTCTGTCATTTTTAGGCTCGGGCACATCCGGAACTGTCAACGGGGCGCACGCGCGTTTGGACTAATAGTCCGGACTCGCGCGCTTCCCATTTGGACTGTTACGGATTGCAGCATTTTCCCTCCATTTTTAGAGTAAAAAACAACCTTTTTGTCACATGTTTTATTCTAGCATTAAACCATTTTTATTCTATAACTCCCAATCCCATATTCTTAGCAATTTCTTAAAAATAAAATATTTCTTTTATTTATTATTTATTTTTTTTTATTGGTTGAAAATCCATCTTTTCCTCTCTTTTCTACCTATATAAACCTCTCTTTTTTACCTTAGAAAATGACCCAACTTCTCTTCTCTACAAAAACTATACACAAGTCCTTGGACTTCAACTTCTTACACACCAAAACTCTACACACATTCTCTCAACAATATCTTATCTATAAAAACACTACACAAAGTGTTGCACAACATTTTCTCTACAACAACTCCATCTCCAAGTTAAAGTTTGAAGTTGTTCTTTTTCTAAAGGTACTTTATCCTTCTTCTTCTATTTTATTTGTTTAGTCAATGTATGCAATCCATATAAAAGGAAACATGACCTAAAAGGCCACTTCACTATTGAAGTTTGGTCAAGGTTATCTTCTAACATTTCAAATACTACTTTATTTTCCCCATTTCATATTAATGTAATTGTTACATGTAATCTTTAGCATAAAATCAATAAAATAAGTTTCTTTTTATTTCTCTTTTGTAATTCACTTTTTCTTTACATTATAATTGTTAGCACTTTTCTCATATTAAAATAAGGAAATTTAGCGTTAGAACACCAATAGTAGCAAGACCTGTGTAAGCGGGGCGGAGTGGGTGTTTAAGTACTTCCCACTCCGTCACCTAACCCCCGAACCCTTCTCTTCCCGAATCTTTGATTTCGTAACATAAAATAGGCCATTTCTTTAGGTTTTTCTTATGTTCCTTTAAGAACATAGGTGGCGACTCTATAATTAAAATCAAATAGACATCCTAGGATCCTTCCACCGCTCTAGCCAAGTAGTGGGATTTCCCGGGGTATCTACAGTGGCGAATCCGCTGGGGACAACTTAGAGGGTTAAACTTGCGTTTCTGCTTTTGGTGTTCTTTTATTCTGTTTTCTGTGTATTCTGGTAAAAAGGTTGGAAGCGCGCGCCTCTGTCCTTCTTGGCCTAAAGCGCGCGCGTCCGACCCCAATTACCAGAATCGCCCGCCTTCCTTCTTGTCCTTCCATTTCATGTTTCTGTGCTAACAATTACTGCAGGGGAAAGTTTTATTATTTAGGATTAAGGCAGTCCCTTGAAGCCATGAATTTGCAGGAACTACCCAGAATCGGGCACCTCGACCTCTCTCACTAGGAGGCGCACGCCTCCCACTCTCACTGCCCAACGCGCGCACTTCTGGGCAATTTTCCAGAAACAAAACAGTGAACATAATGCACAGAATGACAGTGTGTGGGCACCGGGCCTGCACAAAACAGTTTTTAATTTTCTGTTTATTTTATCGGTCACACGGTTGATTCGAAAGTTGTAATTATGTGTTTATTTGCTTTTCTTTTCTTTTGAAAAAAAAAATTTATTTTGTCACTTGGCTTGACCTCACACTACTTGCACAAATTTCTATTAATTGTTCACTATCGAGTCGCACAAGTTCATAACCCCAAACCCGTCGAGGCCCGTCCTAGAGAGTTTCAAGATCCACCCGACCTTGACTCTCTCGAAGGGGTAAACCTCAGCCCGTGGCGTAGTTCATGACTACATGCCGGGCGTGACCTTAAGCCTCTCATTAGCCGAGCACAAGCCAACACAATTCTAGTTAAGGTCTAACACTCCGTGACCAATTCGATTTTCATGTACCGAGATTTCCCTAATCTAATGTCTTCAAAACATACATGCCAAGTGGTTATCATGGACGAAATAAAACTCCGTCCCCAAGTGGTTATTATGGACGAAAATAAAAAAATCCGTCCCCGCATGTATGCTTTAATATATTAATTTAGTTTAATCCCGTTACATGTAGGTATCACAAGCGTGGTGGAATCCGATGAGTATATGAGACCGCGAGAAGGTCTATATACTAGTGTAGATACCCCGGGAAAACCCTACTTGGCTAGAGCGGTGAATTATCCTAGGATGTCTAATTGTGTTTTAAGAGTCTCCACCCACGTTTTAGAGGAACGCGAGAAAACCTAAGAAAAGCCAATTTTATGTACGAAGACCAGAGATTCGAGGAGAGAAGGGTTCGGGGGTTAGGTGAAGAAGTGGGAAGCACTTAAACACCCACTCCGCCCCGTTTACGCGGGTCTTGGTATTTTTGGTGTTCTAATGCTAAATGTCCTTCAATTTGTTAATAAAAAGTGCTAATAATTACAATGAAAAGAAAGGGGAAATTAAAAGAGAAATGATTTTATTAATTTAATGCTAAGGATTACATGTTGAATTATTATTAAAGAATTATATTAAAGAATGAAAAGTAAATTAAAATGGAGTTTGGAATGTTGAAATGTAACCTTGGCCAAACTTCAATAGTGAAGTGGCCTTTCGGTTGTATTCTCTTTTATGGAGATTGCATAATAGTAAGACATAAAAAAAAAGAGAAGGAGAAAACTTGTACCTTTAGAAAAGAGAACTTGAAACCTTGACTTGAAAGTGTTGTTGTTGTAGAGAAATGGTTGTGTAAAAATTTGTGTAGAGTTTTGCTGTTAAAACTCTTGTTGGGAGAATTTGTGGAGAGTTTGTGTATAGTGTATTTGTGTAGAGATTTCAAGTCAAAAAAGAAGGTCCTCTCTAAGGTAGAAGAAGGTGGTTTTTATAGGTAAAAAGGAGAGGGAAAGGTTGGAGGGAAAAGATGATCATCCATGTGAAATGGAATTGACCAATCAAAAATAAGATAAATAAAATAATAAATGAAAGAAATAAAAGAAAATCAAATAAAATAAAAAGGAAATATTTTGTTTTAATGAAAAGGCTAGAAGTGTGGGATTGGGAGTTACAAACCTAGGGGGGATGAATGTAGATTTAAAAAGAGAGTTTTTATGATCAAGAAAAAGGAGGGAAAGAGCTACAATCCGTAACTGCCAAAATGGGAGGCGCGCGAGTCCCGCCTTTGGGACGAGAGGCACGCGCGGCCCATTGACGGTGTCGAAGGCACCCGCGGGTTAAAAAGACAGAATGACAGAATGATTCTAAAAGTTAACTCTGTTATGCAGTTTATTCCAAAACTAACGGAATCAGTTAGGAACTTAACGGAAGTAACAGAAATTAACAAAAACAAGTTAAATAAAAATACTATGTATGCAATCGGGGTGAGAGGTCCAAGGCGGGGTGTCTACAGAGCCCTTCGGCGATGTGGATTGCAAAGCTAAACGCGTCGACGAAAGAAAGACAACCGCCGAGGACATCGACAAGAGAAAACAAAGACTCGATAAAACATGAATTTGAAATTTGCGAAGGATAGGGGTGCGCTCCCTGTGAGCGGATTTATTGATATAGAAAGGATATGGAGGATCCGTTTTGCTGAAGCGGGATCCGTTTGCTGATGCGGGATCCGTTTGCTGAAGCGGGATCCGTTTGCTGATGCGGGATCCGTTTGCTGATGCGGGATCCGTTTGCTGAAGCGGGATCCGTTTACTGAAGCAGGATCCGTTTGCTGATGCGGGATCCGTTTGCTGATGCGGGATCCGTTTGCTGATGCGTGATCCATTTGCTGAAAGCGGGACCTGTTTGCTGATAGCGGGATCTGTTTGCTGGAAGCGGGATCCGTTTGCTGGAAGCGGGATCCGTTTGCTGATGGCGGGATCCGATTGCTGGAAGCGGGATCCGTTTGCTGGAAGCAGGACTTGTTTGCTGATAGCGATATCCGTTTTCTGATGGCGGGATCCGTTTGCTGATGCGGGAACCGAGGCTCCTTCTGCCTATATGTGATATTGTTGTGTTGCTTGATGGAAAGGTGGTGATTTTGCGGCTCACCATGGACCGAGTTGTTGTCATTGAACTATAATTGTTTGACTCTGTGGGATGCAGGCGTAGTTGACAGCGAATCACTTTCTGCTGGGGGTGAAGTGCCTTGAGTTGCAGATGCTGTTGACCTTGTGGTGGTACCTGTTAAGTGTGTGCTTTGAAGGTATATGTTCTTGTGACATGTATGAGATGTGAAATGGCAGTTATGAGAAAAATTGTGCTTGTGGTGTGATGTGATTTTGAAGCACTTTTGCATGAGGGAGAAGTAAAGTGATTTTGTGTGTGAAGTGATTTTGAAAGCATATATTTGCTTGAGAGAGATGAATGATGTCCATACCTTCACTTACCATTGCCGTTGGATGGATTCGTGATGTTGTGGTGGATGCCTTGATGCTTTTGATGAAGAATATCCATGCTTTGGATGGAGAATGATGATGTTGGTGATGATGAATTGTTCTTGCCTTTGATGGTGTGTTGGCGAGATGGTAATCTGGGTGATGGGTTGGTCGTGCCAAAAGGCTGCCTACGTATCCCTTTAAGAGAATCAGACCAGCGTAGTTCAAGGATGCTGGGGAGTGCTGGGGAGGAATGCTAGGAGCAAAGCAAAGTAAAGCACATACTTTTGCACATAGAAGGAGAAAAATAAAAAGAAAAACATTTTTTTTTTTTTTTTTTTTTAAAGATTAGAAGGGAAAGAATATGCACACATGTGAGAAAAAGAAAAAAAAAATTAGTTCGTGGGTGAACCATTTTGACCATTGTGTGTTTGTAAAGCCAACCCAAGATCAAGTCATGTTCGATCGAAGTCCGGATTGCCTCGCTTGAATGTTTTCGCCGCGGTGTCCAACGAAAGTTGATGTCTATCCCCAAGAGATTTGTCGTTTATGGGGCTTCAAAAGGACTATTGATGCCGAGATGCCAAGGGGTTGCTGATTGTAGAGCCCCTCGAATGCTGAACTTTGGGTGGCTTATGAAGCCCCAAGATGAATCAACTCTTAGCCCATTCAAATAAATTGTCTTTTGTTGTCGACGTGGGCAAGACCCAAGAGAAGATCATTAATACCAAGTTTTGAGATATTGCTAAGCCCCAAATGTCACGGGCTTATCAAGTTTGCAGATGGCGGGATGTGGAGACCTTTCGGTGTGAAGCCTCGAATTTTCTTGGAATCGGCTTAGCATTACGTTGGGAGCGGATGGCGCTATTGGGAAGAACTCTTGAAGGCGAAATCCTTCTTTCTCTTGCTTGGAGATGGATGGCCCTTTCTGTGGTTGATACCCAAATGGCGGAAGGTCCATGTTGAAAATGTAGTACGGTCTTCGGGAGACGTCTCGTGGGAGATGGTGATGTTGTTGCAGATGATAAGGTCTTGGTGTGATAAAGTCTCAAACGGTACTTTTGCTTGAGTTTTCTTGAGTTGAACCGACGGCGGATCTTCAGATGCAGCCTGTGCTTTTGATCTTGGAGAAGGGGGTGCAGTACTTGCAGAAACATTGGGATTGGCCGTAACCCTGCTTATAGAGTTAACATATTGGCATTGCCAGCTATAACTCAGCCGGGTGAGTCTATCATATTGAATCTTTTTCCTTTTCTCTAAGACTTCCTTCAGAATCTCGCTGTGAGTTCTAACATGAATCATCAAATTCATTCATATCATCTGAGCCTTCATTTAAAACCTAGAGGACTTTTGACTGGAAGTGTTGAGAGACCCTTGAAGCTTGATCCCTTTCATGGAGACTACTCCCAAATTGCGTTGCTTGAATATTGTAGCCCAAAAGACTGTCGGTCGCGAAGCCCCAATATTGCCCTTTGCTTGAATTACTGTAAAGTCGTGGCCCAAAAGATTTGTAGATTGTGAAGCCCCTTGAGACCTTTCAGTATGAAGCTTTAAATGTTGCTGGGGACATTGAAGTGAATTGCTTCTTGCCGAGGGATCCTTTAAGACTTGACCGTAGCCCCTAGAGTGACACCATTGATTAGGGGTGGAACGAGAAAGGCCTATCCTTGATCGGGGGAACAAGTATCAGCACACATGACAAGAGGGCTTTTTGACATCCCTTTTGAGAGACTTTGAGGATAGTGTCACACATCTTTCTCGAGCATGGCCCCTAGGGCTTATTGATTGTCAAATGAAGCAAAAGAAACCCTTGTTCTTGAGTCACATAGCCCCTAGGGTGTCATTATTTGTTGAGCAAGGCAAAAGTGACTCATCCTCGTTCGAGGGAAAAAACATGACAGGACATGGCAAGAGCTACTCCATTTCTCGGGAGCCTTTCGGCGTACTTTAGAAGCACATACTTGAAGAAGCTTTGAAAACTGGGACACATGTTGTTACTATTTGCTGCCCAAGCCAATTGAATAGCTGGGGATTATTTGTGCAACCTCGGGCCTTCTTTTTTTTATGAACCCAAAAATAGCACACTGCTGGAGATCAATATCCCAAAACAACTTTTGATTGTGCTACGTCTTGTCGAGCCTTTTGCCATTCCAAAGTTGACTCGGTGGGGAATTGGCTTGCTGAGGAGATTTAATGTAGAACTTGTGCAGTTGTCTTCCTTAGAGGCCGGAGATCTCCATTTCTCTTTCCCTTCTCTCTCTCACTCTCTCATTTTTTTTATGACACACCCTATTTTTTTGCCTAGACCGCCCTTTCGGGTTTTCAATCTAGCGGGCATTTCTTTTGCGTCTTCACTTTGACTCGATTAATGAGGAAGTGTGCATTGACTCTAGTTGAGAAGATAAGACATGTGATTTTGCGGTGGAGACCTTTTGTCACTAATGATGAGTGACATTGACTCGACTAGGAAAGTGTCCCAAGTATTGACTTTGCATATATTTGTTAAATGACTCACGAAGGCAAGTAAGTCATCAAGAGAGAAGAGAAGGGAAGCCCCAATTTGATTGCAAGAAATTGGGAGTATGCAAAAAGAATAGAATCCCTAGACTTGACAAGGAACGGAAAGTGATTCCAAATCTAGGAAAGTTGTTCAATCTTGAGGTGATTAATTCATTGGCAAATGAATCGTACAAAGATGTCTTGACAAGTTCGAGATGAAGGCCGATCACCATAACGCGCTAGGGCAAAACATATCTTCTTTCTTGCATGAGACCGGACCCGAAGGTTGCCTACGTTCCTCCAGTGAAGAGGCTCAGGTCACTGTAGTTCTTGTGGATGCTCCATTCACCGTGATGAATTGTTGCTTCGTCATGATTGTTGTCGATGTTGCTTCGTCCTTCGTTTGGTGGAATGATATTGTTGTTGTGAACTTCTTTGAATGAAGGGAGATTTTTTTTTTTTTTTTTTTTTTTTTTTTTTTTTGTGCTCTAACTTTTGCCTAGGTTGATTTGAGGGTTTCAACCTAGCGAGCTTTTTTTTTTTTTTTTATATCCCCCTTTGAAACATTGCTTGATTTTTCCATGGTCGTTGCTTCACCTTGCTTTGCCTTGATTTCGTTGTTGATGATGTCGCCTTCGTCGTGATGTTTAGCCCCTAGGTGTTCGAGTGACGGCCTTCATTCTAAAACTTGTTTAGACATCTTTTCATCATTTTGCCAAGAATTAAATTGAACAACTTGGAATGGTGTATATTTTGCCAAGAATTAAATTAAACAACTTGGAATGGTGTATGAGGACAAGAACGACTTTAATTTGATAATTGACTCGAATATTCACACAAGTGGGACGAAAGAAAACATTAATGCACACTTAAGAGGACTTTTGACTCTTTTTTTTTTTTTTTAAATCCTATTTCTAGGTAGAGAAAGAGAAACGGAGATTGTGGTTGTAGTCCCCATCTTTTCATCCTTTTTTTTTAGCCCCTAGGTTGTAAGTATGCACCTTCCCATCCATGTCAGTCTTCTTCTTGAAGACCCATTTGCATCCTATGGTTTTTACACCTTCGAGTGCATCAATCAAATTCCAAACTTGATTGTCTTGCATGGATTGCAATTCGGATTCCATGGCTCCAAGCCACTTGTCCGAATCAGGAGAAGACATCGCCTCTTGGTAGGTTGACGGTTCATCATTCTCAATGATTTCTACCTCATTACTATCTGTTACGAGAAATCCATATCTCTCGGGCTCGGATCGTAACCTACTAGATCTGCGAGATGTTTGTGTATTTTGAACAGGTTCCACAACTCCTTGTGGTTCTTGTTCTTGTTCCACTATTGGTTCAATGTTATTTTCTGGGTCTCGAATTTCTTCAAGATTTATTTTACTCCCACTGATTTCTTTGGAGAGAAACTCTTTCTCTAGAAAGACACCAGTTCGGGCAACAAACACTTTGTTGTCCTCTCGGTTGTAAAAGTAATATCCTTTAGTTTCCTTAGGATATCCCACGAAAATACATTTATCATATTTGTGTGCTAGTTTGTCAGAGATAAGTCTCTTGACATAAACTTCGCAACCCCAAATCCTCATGAAAGATAAACTAGGTTTCTTTCCACTCCACATCTCATATAGAGTCTTTGGAACCGATTTAGTTGGAACTTGATTTAGTGTGAAAGCAGCGGTTTCTAGGGCGTAACCCCAAAAGGATATTGGAAGATCAACTTGACTCATCATTGATCGAACCATGTCTAACAAAGTCCGATTTCTCCTCTCAGACACACCATTCCATTGTGGTGTTCCGGGCGGAGTCAATTGTGAAACTATTCCACAATTCTTTAGATGATCGTCAAATTCTTGACTTAAGTATTCACCACCTCGATCTGATCGAAGTGCCTTTATACTTTTGCCAAGTTGTTTTTCTACTTCATTTTGAAATATTCTAAATATCTCAAATGCTTCACTTTTATGTTTCATTAGGTAAACATACCCAAATCTACTATAATCATCAGTGAAGGTTATGAAGTATTGAAATCCTCCCCTAGTATTGCTACTTAATGGTCCGCATACATCGGAATGTATCAACCCCAATAAGTCGCTTGCCCTTTCACCCAACTTGGTAAAAGGTGTCTTAGTCATTTTTCCAAGAAGACACGACTCACAAGTATCATATGACTCTAAGTCACATGAACCCAAAAGTCCGTCCCCATGGAGTTTTGAGATACGCTTCTCATTAATATGACCAAGACGGCAATGCCACAAATAAGTATGATTTACATCATTAGGTTTAGATTTCTTATTTACATGATAGACATTATTTTCATTCTTGACATCCAAGATATAAAGGCCATTAAATGAATTAGCAATACCATAAAGCACATCATTTAAATAAATAGAAAATTTCTTATTCTCAATAAGAAACTTAAAACCTTCATTATCCAAACAAGAAATTGAAATAATATTTCTGCTTATATCCGGAACATAATAACAATTGTTCAAAACAAGAATTAATCCGGAAGGTAAAGTGACTTCATAAATCCCTACGGCTAATGCAGCAACTCTTACTCCATTTCCCACACGTAGATCTACTTCACCTTCTTTAAGCAGTCTCCTATTCTTTAGTCCCTGCACATTTAGACAAATGTGAGAACCACATCCGGTATCCAATACCCAAGAATCAGTGGTAGAAAGGAGAATATCTATCATATAGATACCTGAAGTCGACGCAGCCTTGCTGCTCTTCTTCTTCTTTTGCTCTTCCAAGAAAGCCTTGCAATTACATTTCCAATGACCAATTTCTTGACAATGGAAACAGATTGCATCCTTTTGTGAATTAGGTTTTGCCTCAGAAGCCTTGGCAATCTTTGCCTTGTTTATCTTGGGTTTGACAACTTTTGCCTTACCCTTGCCTTTGGCACCAGGCTTCTTCCCATCATGAACCAAGAGCACGGGAGAACCTTTCTCCACAATTTTTATCTCTACAGTTTTGAGCATCCCATGCAACTCAGAGAGATTCTTATCCATTCCATGCATGTTATAATTCATTACAAACTGATTATAACTTTTAGGCAATGAATTAAGAATGAGATCCGTGGCTAGCTCCAATGGGATTGGATAGCCAAGTTTCTCAAGGTGCTCTACATAACCTTTCATTTTAAGAAAGTGAGGACTCACTTGTTGCCCTTCATTCATTTTACTAGTAGTGAATGCAACAATGGTCTTGTACCTCTCTTGCCTAGCTTGCTCTTGAAACATAGTTCTCAACTCCACGCCTATCTCATAGGCTTCCAAATGTTCCAAACTTTGTTGGAGTTTTGAACACATAGCAGCAAGCATGAGACAACTTACATCTCTAGAATCATTACGATGTTTCTTGTAATTGTCTCTTTCTACCCTAGGGCAGTAGGCGGTGGTTCAGCGGGGAGAGGCCCATCGAGAATGTACAACTTATCTTCTTGCCTAAGAACAATTCTTATGCTACGGATTCAATCCATAAAGTTTGTACCATTCTCTTCGAGCTTATCCTTCTCAAGGATCGATCGCAACGACATTGATTGAGTGTTATTAGTCATTATCTACAAATATGCAAAAATTTCCAAAATTTAATAAGTACCGATTTTCATTAAAGAGATAAATAATGTATTTTTCAAACTAAATACTCCCACTAAATTATATAACCTTCATATACATCCAATGTATAATATAATTTAAATGGGTTAAGATCCAACTTTAATTTAATTTCAAGTCCGCTAAGGCGGATTACACAAAATCAAATTAATTAGGTAGACAACTCTTGTCAATCATATCTCATATGACTCTTAGTTCATTTTATGAGATTCTTTAAGAAATCAAATTTCAAAAAGCATGTTAAACCTCATCTTTGCCTAGGCCCAAAACTGTTTTGACGCCCAATTAAGTCTAACCATTTTAAACGCACAGTTAATGTGTCCCGCTAGGGCGTGCCCACACTATCTATCTTGCTCATACATAAACAAATTTAATGCATCTCGCTAGGGCGAATCTACATTAAAATCACTCATGTAATAACAAGTGTTTTAATCATGGCATGGCAATAAAAGACTTAAAACTTTCATTGAAGGTTCATCACATATAGCATATAACACATTTATGAGCACATAATATAAACATGTTACACATCAAGTTTAGCCACTAAATTAATCTCCATTAATTTAAGCATGATATTTATGCGTCATTAGTTTCTCTATAATTATGAGGATGAGACTATTTCAACTTTGGTTATTATCTCCAAATCAAGACAACAAGAAGCGCGGTCGAACTAAGCCATTAGGCAACCACAATCCCGCACTAATTCAAGAAACCAAGAAAGTAGTCCATGTGGCCGAAACTAAGCAATAGATGGTCTCGATGAACGTAGGCCAATTGCATTCACAATTCCACATGGATCTCCAATCATTGAATCAAGAACCTTTGTTTCTCAATTTTAGCAATTATGAACTCTTCATAATTCTAACTTCGTTTTATCTTTGAAACTTTGATTGCGATCAATTTTGGGAAACACAATCTCGATGAACGCAGATTAGCCATCCAAAACTTGAACCAATCTAGGAATCACAAGACTAAAACAAATAGGAAAATCAAACCCCAAAATCCACACACAAACCAACTGCCCAAAACCCATTCCAGATCAACAAGTCTGGACTGGTTCTGTTACTGGTTTTGTCGAATTTATCGAAAATTCCATATTCAGATTTTAACCAAAATCAGAACAAATCTTGACCACCGAGCGCCCGCCTGCAAAGGACCAGGCGCCCGCTTGAATGGCCAGAATAGTATAGAATTTTAAAGTTCGAAAATTTTGTCCCAAAATTATTTTTCCCCGATTATTAAAACTTTGATCCAATCAAAAATCAATAATCGAAATAATTCAGAATCCACCATAATTTTTATTGCGATTGAATCGTGCGATTAAAGTTGGAAAAACAATAAACCACATAAAATCACAAAACACATAAACATTATATAATCCAATATTCATATCATGCTTGGCACATAAACAATTTATATACACACAACATGATCCAAGTATTGAATTAATCAACATGAACGGGGCTCTGATACCACTGTTGGGTTTCTTAGTAACATGCGCAGCGGAATATAGCAATTAAAATTTTAAGAAAACCCAAAGCCATGGATCCGTTCATATGATTAAGTCAAATACAACAAGATGAATAGAGGAATAACTACTCCTTGATGGCTATGAATTTTCTCTTTGGTCTTGGTGGAGATCTTGAAGCTTTATCACGAACAAATCACGAACTTTGTAAGATGATAAAATTCACCCTCTAGCGGTATCCACACTTCGAACGAATATCAAAGGAGCTTCTTTGATCTTGGTTGCTAGACCAATATTATGAAACACACTTTCACAATACAATAAAGAACTATATGGAATTTATTTTGTGAATTATTTTGTTCCTCAATCAATGATATCTTAGAACAAAATAAAATCTCTCTCAAACTCTTTGAGACTCACAAAAAGCACTTGTAAATATGGTCTGGCCGAATTGGGTTTTTTTTACACAATTAAGACCTATTCCAAATAGGTAACTTGTGCCAAAAACCTTTCCTAATCAAATTAAGAATTTTCCTGTCGGCAAGACCAGGCGCCCGCCCGGTACCACCCGAGCGCCCGCTCATTTGGGCAGAAGGTCAAGGTCTTTTCCGGCTTATTCAGGCGCCCGCCTGGTTCAACCCAAGCGCCCGCTTGGTTGACCAGGAGGCCCAGAATAATTCCAGAAATTCCCTTGAGGTCCTTCGACCCTAAATTCCAATACAGTCCTTTTATTTAAGATTCGTTCTATTGTGTGTGGCCCTCTAGGATTATACTAAGTTGGCAATGGGCTCAAACATGATCCCATAAGATATGATTAGGTTCTAGCAAACCGTCATACCTACCCAAATAGCATAACTAGATACAAGTTCGCATTCCTTTAGAATATGTCAGAATCCCTTTGTCCACGATGTCATTGAACACAAGTCATGGTCAAACAGTCAACTTGTCTTGTTCAATACTTTCTCGATTCCGAATATGTTGATAATTCAAATGCTGTTGATCCAATCAATCCATTTGAGTCCGGCCGAACATTTCATCAACATCATTCCTTCGAGGGGCCCAAGCTTGACATCTCTCCGTGGAGGGACAAATCCATTTAGCTTATTATTCTTCCCAACGGGAATCCGATTATGCCAATCATACCCTTTATAACTACCTTGTTAAGGTAGCGTTTGAATATGTCAAACACAATGTTCATCAAGTGGAAGACTATAATAACTTCATGTCTAAGGATTCAAATGACATAACTAATATGAGATATATGTACGACATAGACCATGACATAAATCTCATACAGCGGGTCATGTCCAGTACCTTGTTCCAAACAAGTACCCATAAATCTAACATGATCATCCCATGATCATTTAGCCTTTATACTAGTGCTTAACAAGTACTAGGGACGGGGATTTTTATAAGTAAACATGAACAACAATAATAATCAAAACATCTCTTTATTGATATGAAATAAATGATAACAATTACAACGTTTATTAAACGTGCCTAGGGCACCACTACCAACAGGGCTTGCCATAAATCATCCTTGCGGCGGGCATCCTCGACAAGTCTATCCATTTGTTCCCCCCATGTCTCTTATTATGTTGAAGAGCCTTTCGTTGGACACGGAAGTATTCTCACCCTTGTTGTTGTTGCCGCTTGAAGCCATTAGACCTATGGAGAGAACACGGTTGATCTTAGGTTAGCCCCACAAATACCTTTTGAATCAAATGATTCAACCCACGAACAAGAGAAAAGACTTAAACCACATAAGGAAAAATGACTCATTTTTTTATTATTTTCAAAGTCGAAAGGACGTGGTCCTTTTTAGGGTTTCTAGAAAAATAGTGGAATCGTCACACTAGTATATAAACCTTCTCGCGGTTCCATATACTCATCGGATTCCACCACGCTTGTGAATCTTACATGTGTCGGGATTAAACTAAATTAATGTTGTAAAGCATACATGCGGGGATGGATTTTTTTTATTTGCTTCCATTATGACCACTTGGGGACGGATTTTTATTTCGTCCATAACAATGAGTGGCATGTATGATTTGAAGACATTAGTTTAGGGAAATCTCGGCACATGGAAACCGACTTGAGTCACGGAGTGTTAGACCCTAACTAGAGTTGTGTGGTTGGTGCTCGGCTAAAGAGAGGTTTAAAGGTCACCCCCAGCATGTAGTCATGAACTACGCCACGGGCTGAGGTTTACCGCTTCTAAAGAGTCATGGTCGAGTGGAGCTTGAAACTTTCTAGGACGGGCCTCGACGGGTTTAGGGTTAGACTTTGTGCGACTCGATAGTGAGCAGTTAATAGGAATTATGTGCGCGTAGTGTGAGGTACATCACGTGACAATTTTTTTTAAAAGAAATAATAAAAAAACAAATAAGCACGTATTTACAACTTTTGAATCACCCGTGTGACCGATAAAAATAAAACAGAGAATTAAAAGATGGTTTTGTGCAGGCCCGGTGCCCACACACTGTCAAAACTGCTATGTTCTGTGCACTGTTCTGTTCTGGAAAGCTGCCCAGACGCGTGCGCTTTATGCTGTGAGGATGGGAGGCGCAGGCCTTAGGAAGTAGAGGGCAGAGGCGCCCGCTTCTGGGCAGTACCTGCAATTTCATGGGTTCAAGGGACTGCCTTGACCCTAAATAAAAACACTTTTCCCTTTCTTACGCGGTGAATTATCCTAGGATGTCTAATTGTGTTTTAGAGTCGCCACCCACGTTTTAGAGAAACGCGAGAAAACCTAAGATAAGCCAATTTTATGTACGAAGACCAGAGATTCGAGGAGAGAAGGGTTTGGGGGTTAGGTGACGGAGTGGGAAGTACTTAAACACCCACTCCGCCCCGCTTACGCAGGTCTTGCTATTTTTGATGTTCTAATGCTAAATGTCCTTCAATTTGTTAATAAAAAGTGCTAATAATTACAATGAAAATAAAGGGGAAATTAAAAGAGAAATGATTTTATTATTTTAATGCTAAAGATTACATGTTGAATTATTGTTAAAGAATTATATTAAAGAATGAAAAGTAAATTAAAATGGAGTTTGGAATGTTGGAATGTAACCTTGGCCAAACTTCAATAGTGAAGTGGCTTTTCGGTTGTATTCTCTTTTATGGAGATTGCATAATTGTAAGACATAAATAAAAGAGAAGGAGAAAACTTGTACCTTTAGAAAAGAGAACTTGAAACCTTGACTTGAAAGTGTTGTTGTTGTAGAGAAATGGTTGTGTAAAAATTTGTGTAGAGTTTTGCTATTAAAACTCTTGTTGGGAGAATTTGTGGAGAGTTTGTGTATAGTGTATTTGTGTAGAGATTTCAAGTCAAAAAAGAAGGTCCTCTCTAAGGTAGAAGAAAGTGGTTTTTATAGGTAAAAAAGAGAGGGAAAGGTTGGAGGGAAAAGATGATCATCCATGTGAAATGGAATTGACCAATAAAAAATAAGATAAATAAGATAAATAAAATAATAAATGAAAGAAATAAAATAAAATCAAATAAAATAAAAAGGAAATATTTTGTTTTAATGAAAAGGCTAGAAGTGTGGGATTGAGAGTTACAAACCTAGGGGGGATGAATGTAGATGTAAAAAGAGAGTTTTTATGATCAAGAAAAAGGAGGGAAATAGCTACAATCCGTAACTGCCAAAATGGGAGGCGCGCGAGTCCCGCCTTTGGGACGAGAGGCGCGCGCGGCCCATTGACGGTGTCGGAGGCGCCCGCGGGTTAAAAAGACAGAATGACAGAATGATTCTAAAAGTTAACTCTGTTATGCAGTTTAGTCCAAAACTAACGGAATCAGTTAGGAACTTCACAGAAGTAACAGAAATTAACAAAAACAAGTTAAATAAAAATACTATGTATGCAATCGAGGTGAGAGGTCCAAGGCGGGGTGTCTACAACTAGTGTGACGATTCCACTATTTTTTTAGAAACCCCAAAAAGGACTACGTCCTTTCGACTTTTGTAAATAAAAAAAAATATTTTCCTTTATGTGGTTGAGTCTTTTCTCTTGTTTGTGGGTGAAATTATTTTACTCAAAAGGTATTTGTGGGGCCAACCTAAGATCAACCGTGTTCTTCCAATAGGTCCAATGGCTTCCAACGACAACAACAACAACAAGGGTGAGAACATTTCTGTGTCCAACGAAAGGCTTTTCAACATAATAAGAGCCATGGGGGAACAAATGGATAGACTTGTCGAGGTTGCCTTCCGTAAAGACGATTTGTGGCAAGCCCGTTTTGATCTTGAGAGGAGGATTCACAAAGAAGAGGTTTTAGAACTTAAGACTCGTCTGCAAGAGCTCACCGACAACAAAGCAAAGGCCAACGGTAAAGCATGCTCAAGTGGCCCTCCCCACAAAAGCCACAAAGGTGCCGCCAACAAGCGAGTTTTCACTCCTCTCCTAGGAGTAACCCAAACCGAAGCATGTAAAACTTTGGTTGCGAGTGGAAAGATCAATCCTTTGGAAGGGTGCAAACCGAAGATGATACCGAAGAATCATGCATTTGGTGAATGGTGCAACTACCACAAGCATAGCGGCCACACTACCGAAAGTTGCTTCCTTCTCCCAAACATCATCCAAGATTTGATCGACAATGGTGAATTTACCTTGGGTGAAGAGCAACTTAACAAGGAAGAAGCTTAGATTTGAAATCGGGCCTCAACAAGAGATCATTCCACAAGGAGACTACAACGGCAAAGACGACGACAACAATCTCTGTTTCTTTTTCTCTACCTAGTACTAGGAATTAAAAAAAAAAAGTCAAAGTCCTCTAATGTGTGGATCAAGTTTTCTTCCTTCTCATTAATGTTAAAGTTTGAGTCGGTCTTCAATAAATAAAAGTCGCTATTGTCCTCATACACTCTTCCAAGTTGTTCAATTTAATTCTTGGCAAAATGATGAAAAGATGTCTAAACGAGTTTTGGAACAAAGGCCATCACTTGAACGCCTAGGTGCTAAACATCGTGATGAAGACGACAACATCAACGACAAATCCAAGATATCAAGCAAGGTGGAACCACAACCATGGAGAAAAATCAAGCAAATGTTTCAAAGGGGGATTTTTTTTTTTAAAAAAAAAAAAAAAAAAAAAAGAGGCTCGCTAGGTTGACTCTTCAAAACAACCTAGGCAAAAGTTAGAGCATAAAAAAAAAAAAAAAAAAAATCCCCCCTCAATCAAAGAAGTACAAGATCAACATCATCATCCACCAACGAAGGATGAAGAAACCATCACGAAGAATGGAGCATCCACAAGAACTACGACATGAGCCTTTACACTGGAGGAACGTAGGCAACCTGCGGGTCCGGTCTCATGCAAGAAAGAAGATATGTTTAGCCCTAGTGCGTTATGGTGATTGACCTTCATCTCGAACTTGTCAAGACATCTTTGTACGAGTCATTTGCCAATGAATTAATCACCTCAAGATTGAACAACTTCCCTATATTTGAAATCATTTCACGTTCCTTGTCGAGTCTAGGGGCTTCTTCTCTTTTAGCTACACTCCCAGTTTCTTGCAATCAAATTGGGGCTTTCCTTCTCTTCTCTCTTAATGATTTACTTGCCTTCGTGAAACATGAAGTAAGTACTAGGGACCATTTCACTAGTCAAGTCAATGTCACTCATCATTAGTGACAAAAGGTCTCCACCACAAAATCACATGTCTCTCATCTTCAGCTAGAGTCAATGCACACTTCCTCATTAATCGAGTCAAATTGAATATGCAAAAGAGATGCCCGCTAGATTGAAAACCTGAAAGGGTGGTTTAGGCAAAAAACAGAGTGCGTCATAAAAAATATGTGAGAGAGAGAAGGGAAAGAGAAATGGAGATCCCCGGCCTCTAAAGAAGACAAGTTCTATATTGAATCTCCTCAGCAAGCCAATACCCCACCGAGCCAACTTCGGAATTGCAAAAAGCTCGACAAGATACGGATCAATCAAAGGTCGTTTTGGGTTATTGGTATAAGAGAGATTATTCTTGCAATTGCATTTTTGGGCTCATGTGAAATAAGGCCCGTACGAGAATGAGCTCATGATTGATATGGGGTACGGGGTTGTACAAATAGTCCCCAGTGAGTCGATTGGTTTGGGCAGCGAATAGCAACAACATGTAATTCAGTTTTCAAGCTTCTTCAAGCATGTGCCCCTACAGTATGTCAAAAGGTTTCCCGAGAATGGAGTATCTCTTTCCATGTCCTCTTATGTTTGTTCCCTCGCACAAGGACGAGTCTCTTGCTTTGCTTGACAAATGATGACGCCCTAGGGGCTATGTGACTCAAGAACGAGAGCTTCTTTTGCTTCATTTGACATTTAATGAGCCCTAGGGGCTACGCTCAAGAAAGATGTGTGAAACTATCCTCAAAGTCTCTAAAAGGGAATGCTAAAAATCCTTCTTGTCATGGGTGCTCGTGCCTGCTCCCCCAATCAATGATAGGCCTTTCTTGCTCTACTTACAATCGGTGATGGCACTCTAGGGGCTAGACTCAAGTTTGAAAGGCTCCTTTGGAAAAAATGCAATTCACTTCACCTCCCCCAACGGTGGCCCTAGTAAAGACATATGCAACATTGGAAGCTTCCTCAATTAGTTTGGCACCGAATTCCTCAAAGGGATTCGCAATCTACAATCTTTGGGCTACGGCATTACAGTAATCGAAGCAAAGGGCAATATTGGGGCTTCGTAATTGACAATCTTCTGGGAAATGGTACTCGAGCAATGAAATTTGGGAGTAGTCTTATGGCTCATGAAAGCGATCAAGCTTCAAGGGTCTTTTAGTACTTCATGTCAAAGGTCTTCTGGTTTGAAAGGAGGGCTCCGATGTTATGAATGAATTTGATGATTCTTATGTTGTGACTTACGACGAGGTTATGAAGATAGTATTAGAGAAAAGGAAAAATATTTAATATGCTAAACTCTATCAAAACAGGGTTATAGCGGGAAATGCCATGGCCAATCCCAATGTTTCTGCAATTCAGCATCCCTTTCTCTGAGATCAAAAGCACAAATTGCATCCGCACAAGTTGCATCCGCATGAGTTGCATCCGAAGATCCGTTATTAGTTCAACACAAGAAGACTCAAGCAAGCATACCCATTTGGGACCTTATCACACCAAGACCCTATCATCCGCGACCTCGACGACACCACTAGACATTACTGCATCTTTTGACGTAAGCCCTCTGCCATTTGGGTACCGACCGCAATGAGGCCATTCATCTCCCAGTAAGAGTAAGAAGGAGATCTCTATCAAGAATTCTACCCAACAGTGCATCCGCTCTTAATGCCGAGCCGATTCCAAGATAATTTGGGACTTTACATCGAAAGGTCTTCACATTCTTGAAGCTCGCAAACAACAAGTACATGACATTCGGGGCTTAGCAATCTCTCGAAGCTTGGTATCAAGAATCTTCTCTTGGGGCTTGCTCACGTCAACAACAAAAGGAGATTTATTTGAATGAGCCAAGATCTGATCTATCTTGGGGCTATGCAAGTCACTCAAAGTTTGGTATCAAAGGCATCCTAGGGGCTTTACAATCAACAACCCCTGGTATCTCGGCATTGAAAGTCTTTTGGAGCCCCATAATCGACAAATCTCTTGGGTCTAGACATCAATCTTCGTTGGGCACAACATCGACAACAGAATTCAAGCGAGGCAATCCGGACTTCGACCGAACATGATTTGATCTTGGGTTGGCTTTACAAACACACATGGTTAAAGTGGTTCACCCACGAACTTAAAAAAAAAAGAGTTTTATTCTTTTTTTTTTTTTTTCTTTTCTTGCGTAAAAGTATTTGCTCCTAGCTCTTCCCCAGCATTCTCCATCATCCTTGAACTACGCTGGTCTGATTCCCTTCAAGGGATACGTAGGCAGCCTTTGGCACGACCAACCCATCATTCAGAATGTCATCTTACCAACATTCCATCGAAAGCAAGAGCAATTCATCATCTCCATCAAAGCCATAACATCTCCATCCCGAATCAAGCGTCCATGGTAAGTGAATATATGAACATCATCCATCAAAGCTCCTTTCAAATTACATCGCACACAAAAGCAATTTCTCTATCTTTGCAAAATCTCTCTCTCATGCAAATCTCTCTTGTTCAAATCACATCACACCATAAGCACAATTTCACACTTCACACATTTTCTCGCACAAGCACATATATCTGCAAATCATACACATAACAGGTACAAACATTTGGACTCACAAATGGGTTCAGCCAATGGATTCACAAACGGATTCAGCAAAGGGTTCACAAACAGACTCAACCATAAGATTCACAAATGGATTCAACAATGGATCCACAAACGGATTCAGCAAAGGGTTCACAAACGGACTCAGCCATCGGATTCACAAACGGATTCGACCAATGGATTCACAAACGGATTCAGCAAAAGGTTCACAAACGGACTCAGCCATCGGATTCACAAACGGATTCGACCAACATGGTTCACAAACGGACTCATCCAATGGACTCACTAACGGATTCATCAAGCGGATTCACTAACGGATTCGTCAACAGGGTTCACCAACGGGCTCATTCAATGGATTCACTAACGGATTCATCAAAGCGGATTCACTAACGGATTCGTCAACAGGGTTCGCCAACGGACTCATTCAATGGATTCACTAACGGATTCATCAAGTGGATTCACTAACGGATTCGTCAACAGGGTTCACCAACAGACTCATTTAATGGATTCACTAACGGATTCATCAAGCAGATTCACTAACGGATTCGTCAACAGGGTTCACCAACGGACTCATTCAATGGATTCACTAACGGATTCATCAAGCGGATTCACTAACGGATTCGTCAACAGGGTTCACCAACGGACTCATTCAATGGATTCACTAATGGATTCAGCAAGTGGGTTCACTAACGGACTCGTCAACAGGGTTCACCAACGGGCTCATTCAATGGATTCACTAACGGATTCATCAAGCGAATTCACTAACGGATTCGTCAACAGGGTTCACCAGCGGGCTCATCCAATGGATTCACTAACAGATTCATCAAACAGATTCACTAACGGATTCGTCAACAGGGTTCACAAATGGAATCATTCAATTGATTCACTAACAGATTCATCAAGCGGATTCACTAACGGATTCGTCAATAGGGTTCACCAACGGGCTCATTCAATGGATTCACTAACAGATTCATCAACGGATTCACTAACGGATTCGTCAACAAGGGTTCAACAATGGACTCAGCCATCAGATTCACAAACGGATTCGACGAAAGGACTCACAGATGGGTTCAGCAAATGGATTCACAAACAGATTCAGCCGGCGGATTCACAAACGGATCATGCCACCTCCTCTATCAACAAAAGCCGCTCACACAGGGAGCGCACCTCTATCTCTCACAATTTTAAATTCCTTCTTTCTTTGAGTCTTTGCTTTCTTTTCTTTCTTTGTCGATGTCCTCGGCGGTTGCCTTTCTTTTGTCGACGCATTTTGCTTTGCAATCCACATCGCCGAGGGGCTCTGTAGACACCCCGCCTTGGACCTCTCACCCCAATTTCATAAATAGTATTTTATTTAACTTATTTTTGTTGGTTTCTGTTACTTCAGTTAAGTTCCTAACTGATTCCGTTAGTTTTGGACTAAACTGCATAACAGAGTTAACTTTTAGGGTAATTCTGTCATTCTGTCATTTTTAGGCTCAGACGCATCCGGAAGTGTCAACGGGGAGTGCGCGCGTTTGGACTAATAGTCCGGACTCGCGCGCTTCCCATTTGGACTGTTACGGATTGCAGCCTTTTCCCTCCATTTTTAGAATAAAAAACAACCTTTTTGTCACATGTTTTATTCTAGCATTAAACCCTTTTTATTCTATAACTCCCAATCCCATATTCTTAGCTATTTCTTAAAAATAAAATATTTCTTTTATTTATTATTTGATTTTCTCTTTATTATTTATTTATTTTCTTATTGGTTGAAAATCCATCTTTTCCTCTCTTTTCTACCTATTTAAACTACTCTTTTTTACCTTAGAAAAGGACCCAACTTCTCTTCTCTATAAAAACTATACATAAGTTCTTGGACTTCAACTTCTTACACACCAAAACTCTACACACATTCTCTCAATAATATTTTCTCTACAAAAACACTACACAAAGTGTTGCTCAACATTTTCTCTACAACAACTCCATCTCCAAGTTAAAGTTTGAAGTTCTTCTTTTTCTAAAGGTACTTTATCCTTCTTCTTCTATTTTATTTGTCTAGTCAATGTATGCAATCCCCATAAAAGGAAACATGACCTAAAAGGCCACTTCACTATTAAAGTTTGGTCAATGTTATCTTCCAACATTTCAAATACTACTTTATTTTCCCCATTTCATATTAATGTAATTGTTACATGTAATCTTTAGCATAAAATCAATAAAATAAGTTTCTTTTTATTTCTCTTTTGTAATTCCCCTTTTCTTTACATTATAATTGTTAGCACTTTTCTCATATTAAAATAAGGACATTTAGCATTAGAACACCAATAGTAGCAAAACTCGCGTAAGCGGGGCGGAGTGGGTGTTTAAGTACTTCCCACTCCGTCACCTAACCCCCGAACCCTTCTCTTCCCGAATCTTTGGTTTCGTAAAGTAAAATAGGTTATTTCTTTAGATTTTTCTTATGTTCCCTTAATAACATAGGTGGCGACTCTATAATTAAAATCAAATAGACATCCTAGGATCCTTCCACCGCTCTAGCCAAGTAGTGGGCTTTTCCGGGGTATCTACAGTTATTCAAAAACGCCCGGGTATAATGTTAGTTGTCTACAGTGCCTCTAATGTTTTAACTACTATTCAAACCTTGGCTTTTTAGCTTTTCTCAATGCCACCCCTAATTGATTCCCATATGCCCCCATACTCTCTTATCCTCCAAACTTTTATGCATCCAATAGTTACAGTCCATGTAATATATTAAAGTAGGAGAATTTCCAAGCTCCACAGCCCGCCACGTGGCATTATGACGTGGAAAATCATGTGGCATTTTTCAATTAGTCCGCTTATTTTTTTATGCTTTCAACAAAAAAAAAGGTTTAAAAAAATGGAAAAAGCCTACCTTTTAAATATGTTGATTTGCCAAATTATTTTTTCGCGGCTCAACCCGAAAAATATTCATCATACCTATTTTTGTTCATTTATTCATCGTGCCTTCTTTTTTTCACTTTTCATTTTTCATTCATCTCCCCCCCCCCCCTAACCGTCGTGTCTACCCTCTCTAACAATCATTTTTCACCATATCCACCCACATTGTTTACGTACACCCCACTCTATTCATTCCCACTCCCTATCCCTATTTTGAGAGCCCCACTCATCCCTTTAATAGCTCCATAATCACCAATGACCACAAACTCTAAATCCCATTTGCCCAAATCTCAATCGAAGCCTCTCCCCCTCCTTTTTCATTCCAAGTTGCCCCTTCTATTATCCTGATTAAAGCTATGCAACATACATTGCGTCAAAACCCTCTCACACCATTTCCTAGATCTAAGTACTATGAAGTAATGTATTCTCAATAGAATTGGACTCTATGATAGAATTCATTACTCAATACATATTATACCTAGAGTTGGACTCTATGAAAATCTCAAATTCACAATTATATTCACATAGTATCCGTTCATTAATTAATTAGATTAATTATACCTTTGTTATGCGCATTGCTATATGAAAGAACCTTCTTAAAAATTTAAGTCATGTGTCAATCCATTATTAAAATACTTGTGAGTTCACAGGGTAGTTTTGTGCGGGCTCTAACCATCGCGAGGCGTATTGATTCTATCAGTGTATGAGCAAGATGAGTGAATGAGAGTTTCCTATACGTTTAACGTGGTTTGACTTAATTAGGCTATCATAAGGGTTATGGGACTAAGGCACAAGATGAGATTAAAACATATTTGACATAATATGTCTAATAATCTCATAAAGGATCTAAGAGTCACATATGATGTGATTGATAAGGAGTTATCTACCTAAATAATTTGAATTTTGTGCAGCTTGCCATCGCGGTGGCAAAATTCAAATGAAATATGGATCTTAGCCCACATAAATTATATTATATAATTGTTGTATATGAAGGTTATATAATTTAGTGGGAGTATTTATGAAATACAAAATATATCTCTTAAATGATTGGTAAGAAATATAGGTGTATATTTATTTGTATATTTGTGTAGAATATTATCTTAAACTTTAATTATGTATGTTACTGCGATCTGTTCTTTAAAAGGACAAAGAGAATGAAATTAATTTCTTTGATTGGATCATGAGCTTAAGAATTGTTCTAAAGCAAGAATAGAAATTATACATTCTTAATAATCCTAAGTAACCTAAATTGCAATATTAATTTGATTAATATGTTCCGTAGGACCATCAAAATTTAATTTGATTAAGTTGTTGATGATCTTAGATTCATGAATAAATTGTTTATTCTGGTTTTTGATAATCATGATGATTCAATCACAATGAATACCAAATCCTAATTGAATCATGGAAAGCAATTTTAAGGTAAATTTTGGAAATTGAAAAAAAATCTGTTTTTCTGCGGTGCACGGCCGAGCGGGTCCTAAGACTCGAACGAGCAGTGTTGTTCAGAATTTGAATCTGAAGTTGAATCTAGATTCAGATGGTTGGTTTGCGAAACCGTGTTTCCTGTAAAGTGATGTCAATTCAGAATTCAGATAAACTGAAATCAGAATCCTGAATTGTTCTTGATTGCTGAAATCAGTTAAATTGATGAGACATAGAATTTAGAAATGGACTACAGATCCATACGGAAATGTGGATGCCTTTTGGTTTAGTTTCGGTCGTATGGACTGTTCTCTAAGTTTCTGAATGATGTACGGAAATTTGGTTGCCTTATGGCTTTGTTCGGCCGTACAATTTGTGCTCTCGATATTTGAACTATCATGCGAAAAGATGACGATCTAAGTCGAAAATTTGATTTTTGACTAAAAGGAAAAAAGATTAAAAGATGAAGGTAAGACAAATGTTGTCAAACCTAAAGAAAATAATTGTGGCTAAAATTATAACTCTAAATAATGCAATTTTGAAATATGGCAATTTGATTGACCATTTAAAATTGCAATCAAAAATTCTGGATGATCAACGAAAGGGAATGGTAGTGAAACTACCACTTGGGATACTTATGTTATAAAATTAATCTTTCTACTTATAATTATTGGGTATTGGATACCGGATATGGATTTCACATTTGTATAAATGTGCAACAATTAATAAATAGAAAGACTACTTATGAAAAATAAAGTTAATCTATGAATGGTAATGATGCAAGAGTTGTAACATTGTTCGTAGAACACTTATGAAGTGACTTTACTCATTAAGTAGAAGATATTATTTATTTTTTCCTTTTAAGATAATGAAGGATATTTATTTCTTATTGAGAATGAGAAAAGTGCTTTATTTATTATGATTTTCTTTATCGTACTATTAAATCATATAAATAAATCTTATATCCTAAATCTTGAAGAACAAAATAATAAATAAGGTTATAACATAAAATAATTAAACTCTTAAGGCATTATTGTTTTGATCAAATAAATGAGAAACACATATCTAAAATTTCATGGGACGGAGTTTTAAAGTCATATGATTTTGAATCATGTGATATATGCAAATCTTATTTACTTGGACCAAGACATCTTTTACTAGGAGTAGTAAAAGGCTAATATCTTATTAGACCTAATACATATGGTTCATTAAGTAGAAATGCTAAAAGAGGATTTTGGTACTTCTTGGTAAAACTATTCAAAGATTCCGATTTGATCGAGATGATGAATAATTAAACCAAGAATTTGACAATCATCTTTGAGGCTGTGAAATTGTTTCACAATTAAATCCATCAAGAACACCATTTTGAATGATGTGTCTACGTGGAAGAATAGAACCTTATTGGATATGGTTCATTAGATAATAGAGTCAAGTTGATCTTCCATTATTTACTTTGGGGTTATATATTAGAAACCGCTATAATTACACTAATTTGAGTTCCATCAAAATAGGTTCAAAGGTACCATATATGATATGGAATGAAATAAAACTTGGTTTGTCTTTCATGAAGATTTAAGATGGTGAGAGTTTTGCGAAAAGACTTGTCTATGACAAGCTCACACTTAAATCTAAAAAATGTATTTTATGGGATATCCTAAGGAAACTTAAGGATATTATTTTACTTATAAGAAACAAATTGTTTGTTGCTTATGATGGTACTTTTCTAGATAAATTGTTTATCTCTTAAAGAGCTAGTGGGAGTAAAATATATCTCGAATGGTTCGAGACCTAGAAAATAACATTGAACCTAAGATGGAAGTTGAATAAACTTTCACAAGGAGTTGTGAAAATTTGTTCAAGTAACACAAGTTACTTGCATATATGATAGGATACAATCTATAATAAGAAATATTAGATTTCTCGTAATAGAAAGTATTGAGGTAAAATTCATTAAGAATGACATATTTACCACCTATCTAAATGCAATGTCCGCTTCATATTTAGATTAATGGCTTGAAGTCATAAAATCTAAAAGGCAATCCATGTATAATAATCAAGTTTGAAACTTGATCATTCTAACCTAAGGTGTAAAAACCAAATGATGGATTTTAGTTTTCTTGGAGAAAACTAACATGGGTAGCAAGGAACATACTAATTAAGCAAGATAGAATGTGAAAAGGTTGACTCATATTTCGACTATGATGAAACATTATCACCGTAGTCATGCTTTAAGATATTAAAATTCTCATTGTCATATCTTCATATTTCAAATATGAAATTTGACAAATGGATGTCAAAAACAGCGTTCCTTAACAGGAAATCACTTAAGGATGTATTGGATACAACCTAAAGGTATTGTTAATCCAGAAAAATTCTAATATAGTATGTAAGTTGCGAAAATCCATATGATGGATTGAAGCAAGCTTCTTGGAGTTGAAATATTCATTTTGATAATGCGTTCAAAGCGTTTGCAATTCATCAAAGATGAGACTTGTGTTTACTAGAAAATTAGTGGGAGCATATTTTTATTCCTAGTTTTATATATGTGGTTGACATATAATTCATTTGAAAGAGTTTCTTAATGAAAGACTAAGGAAGAAGCCGCTTACATCCTTGGAATTAACATCTATTGATATAGATCTAGAAAGTTGATTGGTTTGAGTCAAAGTATTTGTAAAGACAAAGTACTGAATTGTTCAATATGCAAGACTCTTGGAGAAGAACTTGCAAAGTTGTCTAATGACAATGTTCTTGGCAAGACTTAGTCTTATTGGGAGACTAATGAGCAAGAATACATGATTAGGATTCCATATGCTTCGGCAATTGAATCTATCATGTATGTCATATTATGTACTTAGACGGGATAACTCGTATACTTGGAGTATGATGAGAACATACTAATCATATCCTAGTGAAAGTCACTAGAAAGTGATCAAGAATATCCTTATGTACTTGAGAAGAACTAATGATGCATTCTTGATGGTTGTTGGAATGGGAGATGATCTAGTAAATAGTTATATTGATGCATACTTCTTGTTAGGATTTTAAGGCCCAAACATAATTGCTTGATTGATAAAGATGAAAGCACAAAATAACAAAATAGCAAGAACGGAACAAAATTGAAAAATAGATGAACACAAAGATTTTACGTGGTTCACCAACTTGGCTACGTCCACAGGCGACGGAGAATCAATTCACTATAATCAAGAAGAGTACAAGGAGAATCAAGGTGAAAACCTTTCACACAATCTCATAATCTATCTACAATGAATAACCCTAGCTTTCTCTCTCTATCTCTCTCAAGGCTGCAGTGGTAAAACATAATAACAGCAGCCGTTTTTTATATGACACACGTCTAAATAAAACCCTAGCTGGATTTGACCTAGCCCAGCCCATCACTTGTGCGGCCGCCCAGTTTTAGCTGTGCGGTCGCCCAACTACCTAAGACGAACTGGCCTTATACAAGACGATATGTGCGGTCGCCTAAAACTATTTGTACGGCCGCCCAACTAACTGACTGCTGTGACTGCTTTTGTCCAGAATACATTGAGAGTCACCCAAAAATTCTCCACCTTGACGATCAATCCCGAGAAAAACTAAGCACCAAGAGAACATCTCTATCTCCGTCGCCCCGCCCCTAAGGGCCTAAATGACTACTAACACCAACTAAGTCCAAGAACTTCTTAAACTTAGTAATTAACTTTGTCAACATGACAACCTTCGTTATAGACATATTTTCAGTCTTGGTAGTAGACAACTCCGTGACATCCAACAATCCAGATTTCCAATAAACCGCGGAACCAACAAGACAAAATATATACTCCAATGTAGATTTTCTATCAACAAGATTACCGCCCCAATCTGAATCACCATTCCCAACAAAACCATCACTTCTCTTTCCATAAAAAATGCACACACAAGCATTTGAATACGGAACACGTGACACATCATCTTTAGACTTGGGACTATCTAAAGAAGATAACCATTTCACCTGGTAAGCATCATTGATATCTATTGCAGCCACAGGAATTCCATTGACATAAACATGATAACTCAATGTGCCATCACTATAAACCATCAAGTAAACACAACAATCATATCCACTCCTAGCATAACCATAGGTAACAATAAAAGTGTCGAACCTTTTATTACACTGTCGAGTTGACTGGTCCAAATCATACAAGGATCTCTCTAACAGGCAAACATGATCCTTACCCTCGACAACAAACCCTTCAGGCCGGCGCATGTAGATCTCTACCTCAAGCACTAGATCTTTCATCGCCACAATGCTCAACAATTTGTGAATAGATAAGTATCTAACAACCGGTGAAATAATATCATTGTAGTCTAACCCAAACCTTGGAGTACCATCTTTGAACTTGTAGATCCATTTGTGACTGACTGACATCTTCTTTGGTGGTGATCTACCAAATTCCCATGTCTGACTTTCAATAAGAGATACCATCTCTTCTTTAACAACGACCGACCACATATATGATAAGAACAACCCGAATCCAAAATCCAACTATCACGAATTTCGGTACCCGAATCACAAGCAGTAAGTGAATCACAGTCACTATCATCACTAGTGTTTTCAAACACCACTCCAGCTTCACCCTTTGTCTTCGCGGTTGTATCCCCTTGGTTTAGACAAAACCTTATAATGTGTCCTTTCTCCTTGCAACCATGACATACCACATTCTTCTGACATTCACTTGAACCAGATTGACCCTTCCTTGACTTTCTGCCGCTTCTAGCTACTAACCCATCACCTTGAGATTCAGCACTTGTTGAGGTCAAGTGCGTCTCAATGACTTCCCATTGTAGTAGAGCGTTCTTGATCTCTTCTATAGAGATCTCATCCTTGCCATACAACACTGTCTCTCTAAAGTGCATGTATTCCGGAGGTAGAGAACAAAGCAATTTTACCGCCAATTGCTCATCATCAATCAAGACATCGACATTCTTCAAGTCCATAACCAAACCATCAAACTCATCAAGATGATTTTTCAAAGACTCACCTGTTTTGAGTTTGCACTCCTTGAGTTTCTTCATTTGTAGCAACCTGTTACTAATGCTCTTGGTTATGTACAATTTCTCAAGCCTAAGCCAAAGCTCTGCCGCAGTCTTCTCATCCACAACCTCCCTCAATACCTCATCTTTGAGACTCAATTATAAGAGAGATAAATCTTTCTCATCCATATCATCAAATTGTTCATCCGTTAAGCTTGCCGGTTTCCTCGCCTTCCCAAGCAAAGCCTTGACACAATTTTTACCCACCAAGATTGCTCGCATCTTCACTTGCCACAAACCCAAATTGACCTTGCGGTCGAATTTCTCAATTTCGTACTTCCCTGCCATCGTTACCAATAAGCAATACAAGATCCACAAATCAGATCTCTAGATACCAATTGTTAGGATTTTAAGGCCCAAACACAATTGCTTGATTGATAAAGATGAAAGAACAAAATAACAAAATAGCAAGAACGAAACAAAATTGAAAAATAGATGAACACAAAGATTTTACGTGGTTCACCAACTTGGCTACGTCCACGGAGAAGAGTACAAGAAGAATCAAGGTGAAAACCTTTCACACAATCTCACAATCTCTCTACAATGAATAACCCTAGATTTCTCTCTCTATCTCTCTAAAGGCTGCAGTGGTAAAACATAATAACAGGAGCCGTTTTTTATATGACACATGTCTAAACAAAACCGTAGCTGGATTTAACCTAGCCCAGCCCGTCACTTGTGCGGCCGCCCAACTAACTGAGACGAACTGGCCTTATACAAGACGATGTGTGCGGTCGCCTAAAACTATTTGTGCGGCCGCCCAACTAACTGAATGCTGTGACTTCTTTTGTCCAGAATACATTGAGAGTCACCCAACACTTCCACAACAACAAGGATAATTAAATATCGCAGTATAAACATATGTTTAAATTAAGTGCTATTATTTGGAATAGTTCCAAACAAATACACCCCAAATTATTCTACGAATAAAATTGAGTATTTAGTTACGTGAGTTGTAACTAAAGGGGTTGTTTGAATATAGATGTTATTAGTAAAACTAGAAATAGTTTCTAGTACCACTAATGCTATGGACCTTTATTGTGAAATAATGGTTATTGCACAAGCTAAGGTGCCAAGGACTCATCTATGATCCAAACACGCACTCAGACGTTTCCATCTCTAGGAGAAATCGTTGATATGGGAGATGTCAAAATATGCAAAATACCTTATGATGATAACAAGGATAATCTTCTTACATAAGATCTTCCACTTGCTGATATGATGGTCATAAGCTAAGCTCAATGGTATTGGATACGCGTTGATTGGGCTTAGTGCAAGTGTGAGATTGTTGGAGATTATTCCCTAGGCCCTTGATAAAGGCCTCATGTTATGTCACGTTCTCATTTTGTTATGGAGATAACAACCTGAATTATTATATGTTTTGCATGTTTATTATTATAATCCCCGTCCCTAGTACTTATGAAGAACTAGTATAAGTTTAATCGATGATTATATGATGATCATGTGTATGTGATACAAATTAAACTTATGGGTACTTGTTGGTGAACAAGTACTGGACATGACCCACTATGAGATTTATGTCATGGTCAAATGTCATAATTAAATCTCATGTCGTTATATCATTTGATATCCTTAGACCTGAGATTATCATGGTCTTCCACATGATGAACATTATGTTTGACATAATCGGATTCTTGTAGAGAAGAATGATAAGTCAAGAGGGCATTTATCCCTCCCTCAAGAGAGATATCTGCTTGGGCCACTCGAAGAGTGAGATTGATGAAATGCGTGGCCACGCTCAAATGAATTGATGTGTTCAATGTCATTTGCTCATATCAATCTACTCAAGATCGAAAAAGCATTGAACAATATAAGTTGACGTGGACCATGACTTATGTTCAATATGATATCGCGTAACAAAATGATTGTGATATGTTCTATGAGGATAAACGAGATTTGTTAAGTTATATCAATTGGGTAATCATGATGGCCTGCTAGGGTCCGCTCATGATTTATGATCACAAATGTGTTTGGACTCATTACCAACTTGATATAATCCTATGGGGTCATACACAATAGAACGAATTGTTAAAAAGGCAAAAGGCTAATTTTTGGTCTGGCACGACCGTGCCGATTATAAAGCACGACCGTGCCAATAATAATTAGGCGGGGAAGGCCCGTGCGCACCAATTGGCACGACCGTGCCTGTTTTAGGGCACGTGCCAAAGGTGCCTGTGCCGATTTCTTGCAGTTTAATTGTGTGACGGGATTTAGGTCTCCTAGGTCATTAAGGGTTAATGACTAGGGACTATAAATACAACTTTTCACCAGCTATTAAACTAATGCAACCCAATATGTTTGAGAAACATAATTCTTGATCTAAGATTGAGAATCAAAGATCAAGAACGTATAATATTCATATAGCCTTTTGATAGAAAGAGTTTTTATGGGATCTAGCAGTCCATATCTAGAATTGTTCTAGATATTCGTTCGTGTGTGGATACACATAGAAGATGCTAGCTTTAGCATCTCAAGTTCGTGTTCCTGTGATCGTGATCTGAAGAACGAGGAGATCAAATCTAAAGCTTGAAGACTTGAAGATTTGAAGATCCAAAAATTTTAAACGCACAACAATGGTTAGTATTCTAAATTCATCTTCCTATTAATTTAATCATCATGAATGGATCCATGGGCTCATGGGTTTTATTGATTTTGTTGCCGTTTTCCGCTGCGCAAGGACCCTCAAAACCCAACAGATGCATTACAAGCTCATGTAGCTAGCTCTGATGTGTGAACATATTGGCTTTCTAGTTCCTTTTATTGCTCCATCAACTGCTCTAGCTACAACAGTTGCTCCACCTACATCAACAGAAGCGTATATTCCACAATTTGACCAAGCTTCTAAACCGACAAGGATGATTCAAGTTCACAATCTGGATTTGTGTTTATGATTAATGGTGGTTCTGTAATATGGAATAGTTCTAAGCAGAGTATTGTAGCTGATTCTACAACTAAAGCTAAGTACATAGCTATATCCGATGCTGCTAAAGAGGCTGTTTAGATTAAGACGTTCATTGGAGAACTAGAAGTGGTTCCTAGCATTGCTAATCCAATAGACCTTTATTCTGATAATAATGGCGCTATTGCCCAAGCAAAGGAACCTAGATAGCATCAAAAATCCAAACACATACTTAGGCGTTTTCATATTATTCGAGAAATCTTTGATAGAGGAGACGTGAATATATGCAGAGTACCAACTGAAGATAACACTGCTGACCCATTGATAAAGGGTCTTATACAAGCGAATCATGATGGTCATGTTAGATCTATGGGTATTCGATACATTAATTAGGCCTAGTGAAAGTGTGAGATTGTTGGTGTGTATGCCCTAAGAACGTTATTTAAACGATTAATGTTATTATTTTGCTTTATTGTTTAATAAATATATTGAATGTTTGATTATTATATCTTTTTCATGTTTATTATAATAATCTACGTCCCTAGTAATTATGTTTAAATACTAGTATAGGTTTAATGGATAATCATATGATGATTAAGTGTATACGATACAATCAGTCTTATGGGTATTTGTTACAGAACAAATACTGGACTGACCCCCTATGAGATTTATGTCATGGTCAAATGTCATAATTAAATCTTATATAGTTATATCACTTGAATCTTTAGACATGAGGTTATTACAGTTTTCCACATGATGAACATTACGTTTGACATATTCAAACGTTACCCTTAACTAGGTAGCTATAAAGGATATTATTGGCATAATCGGAGTCATGTAAGGAAGAGTGATAAGCCAAGATGGGATTTGTTCCTCGTTAAGAGAGATTTCAAGCCTTGGCCACTCGATGAATGATATTGATTAAATGCATGGCCATGCTCAAATGAATTAATTGGATCAATGTCATTTGTATTATCAATACATTCGGGATCGAGAAGGCATTGAACAAAGTAAGTTGACCATTGACCATGGTTTACGTTTAATAGAGATCGTGTAACAAAGAGATTGTTTTATGCTCTATTTAGGAAACTTTGAGATTTCAAAGTTATACTAATTGGGTAGTCATAATGGCTTGCTAGAGTCTACTTATGATTTACGGGTTCTGAATGTTCGGACTCGTTGCCAACTTAGTATAATCCTATTGGGTCATACACACAGAGCGGGTAATTAAAAGGAATAATAAATGAGGCAGAACGGAATAGGAGCCGTACGGCTTCCTTGGAGCCGTACGGCTGGTGCGGCGCACTGCATTTTATTTTAGGATTTTCTTGTTGGACAAGAAGTCCTAAACCCTAAAGGATCTTGGCGACCTTTACTATATAATATGTACAGCCGGGATTTAGTCCCATAACATTGATTTGTGAAATCATAACTTCTTTTTTGGAGAGAGAAAATACACATATTATACTAGGGTTATTATGTTTGATTATTCTCAATCATCAAACACTAATAATCATAGGGAACAATTGAAGAATCGTACTTCATCAAGTTTTTCAATCCGAAGGACCTAGCAGTCATGTCAAGAAGAATTCTTCAATTCGCTCGACATGTGGATCACCGGTAGAGGGTGCTCTTCTTAGTATCTAAATCCAAGATTTCATATTTCGATCTGGGTTAGTCTATTTCATCTTACATATTATGAATTATTTAACATAACGGGTCTAGGTTTCTTCATGTAATGTCTTCCGCTGTGCATGATTGCATGAAACCCAACATCTATCAATGTGTAACCATTTACAACGAGATCATCTTCCATACCTCCATATATCAAGAACGAGTCTTTAGTCATTCGCAAGTACTTAAAAATCATCTTGACAGCAATCCAGTGACTCTCACCAGGATCTGATTGGTATCTACTCATCATGCTCAAAGCATAAGAGACATCAGTTCTAGTACATATCATGTCATACATGATGGATCCAATTGCAGAAGCATATGGGATTCCATTCATTCTCTCACGCTCATCAGTTGTCTTAGGACACTGATTCTTGCTAAGAGTTATGCCATGTGCAACTGAAAAATTTCCTCTCTTAGAGTTTTCCATACAGAATCTCTTAAGAACTTTGTCAATATATGTACTTTGACTCAAACCAATCAACTTCTTAGATCTATCGCGATAGATCTTTATGCCAAGGATGTAAGCAGCTTCTCCCATATCTTTCATTGAGAAACACTTTCCTAACCAAGTCTTTACAGACTGAAGTGCAGGAATATGTCGTTTCCAATGAGCAATATGCCATCAACATATAACACTAGAAATAATACTATGCTGCCACTAATTTTCTTGTATATACAAGGTTCATCTTCGTTCTTGATGAAGCCAAACTCTTTGACCGATTCATCAAATCGAAGATTTCAACTCCTAGAGGCTTGCTTCAATCCATAGATGGATCTTTGCAACTTGTACACTTTATTAGAATTTTCTGGATTTACAAAACCTTTAGGTTGTATCATATACTCATCCTTAAGTAAGTTCCAGTTAAGGAACGCTGTTTTGACATCCATTTGTCATATCTCTTAGTCATAATATGCTGCTATGGCAATTAAAATCCTTATAGATTTTATCATTGCTACGGGTGAAAAGGTTTCATCATAGTCAATACCATGAATCTGCCTATAGCCTTTTGCTAAAAGTCTAGCTTTTATAAGCATGCACAGTTCCATCCATGTCAGTTTTCTTTTTGAAAACCCATTTGCATCCTATGGTTTTTACACCTTCGGGTGCATTTATCAAGTTCCAAACTTGATTATCATGCATGGATTTGATTTCAAATTCCATGGCTCCAAGCCATCTATCTGAATCAGGAGCGGTCATCGCTTCTTAGCAGGAAGTAGATTCATCATTATCAATGATTTCTACTTCATTGTTATCCATCATTAGATATCCATATCTCTCAGGTTCGGATCGCACCCTACCAGTTCTGCGAGGAACTTGTGTATTCTGAATAGGTTCCACAACTCCTTGTGAAACTTGTTCAGATCCAGCCATCGGTTCCATTTTATTTTCGGGTTCTTGAACCTCTTCGAGATTAATTTTACTCCCACTAGTTCTTTTGGAGGGAAACTCTTTCTCTAGAAAAGTACCTCTTGAGCAACAAACACTTTGTTGTCCATGCGGATGTAAAAGTAGTATCCTCTAGTTTCCTTAGGATATCCCACGAAAATACATTTATCAAACTTGTGTGCGAGTTTGTCAGAGACAAGTCCCTTGACATAAGCCTCACAACCCCAAATTCTCATAAAAGAAAGACACGGTTTCTTTCCAGTCCACATCTCATATGGTGTCTTTGGAACAGATTTTGTTGGAGCATTATTTAGTGTAAGTGCAGCAGTTTCTAATGCATATCCCCAAAAAGATAAATGAAGATCAACTTGACTCATCATCGAGCGGACCATATCTAATAAAGTCCTATTTCTCCGCTCAGACACACCATTCCATTGTGGTGTTTCAGGTGGAGTTAGTTGTGAAACAATTCCACAATCTTTAAGATGATTGTCAAATTCTTGGCTTAAATATTCACCACCACGATATGATCGAAGTGCTTTAATAGTTTTCCCAAGTTGATTTTGTACTTCATTTTGAAATACTCTAAATATCTCAAAAGATTCCATTTTGTTTTTCATCAAGTAGACATAGCCATATCTACTAAAATTATTAGTGAATGTTATGAAGTATTGATATCCACTCCTAGCATTGCTACTTAATGGTCCACATACATCAGTATGTATGAGTCCCAACACTTGCCCTTTCACTATTCTTAGCAAAAGGTGTCTTAGTCATCTTTCCAAGTAAACAATACTCACAAGTTTCATATGATTTAAAATCACGTGAATCTAAAAGTCCGTCTGACGTAGCGGAAGACTTGATAGAGATTAACTACTGTACTTCGCTCGAGAAATCCAGCAATTAATCGACAATTTTCGCTCGAGAAAATTGAAAGAGACACGCTCTAATTTTATTAATAAAAAATCAACTGATTTTCGGAATTAAACATAACCCTACTTTTATAAGCCTCCTAAGACTTGGAAAACAAGTCAAAAAGGTCTAAAAATAAGCCTAATCTATATGGTAACCTAATAGAGTCATAAAATAACAAAATAAAGCTTAAATCTACTTTTAAACATGAAATTAAAACATATCTAAATATAATTCCGAAAATTACAATTAAATAGAAAATAATTAAAATAAAAACCTAAAATTATCCCTAGTATGTTGATCTCCACCATTCTTCCCTGCGTGAAGAAAATTCGTCCTCGAATTTTGAGTATTGCTTGAAGTGACACACATAGATTTTTTTTTTCATTCCTTCGACGGACTTTATATTTAGTATCACTCATAATAATATCCATCCAGTCAGTCCATCCATTCTTGAAAAAATTCACAATAATCAATCTTTTGAAGAACCAAGAAGCTGAAATACTTGGAAACTCAATATCAAAAGGATCCTTGTAACAATAATCACATCTAGTACTTGCAATGATACCTTTTGACTCAGTGCATGAAACTATACTATATGAGTTTGAAAGTGAATTTTTCCCACTTTTAGTTACCTGCTTCTCCAGCAACTCCTTTGACTCAATACTCACTTCTCCAGCAACTCCTTTGACTCAATACTCACTGCTAACGGAAACACCGTTGACTGTATAATCTCCGCAGGAACAGGAACGCAAAACAACTCAGTATAATCTGATTCTTCGATGCACCCTCTTTCAACGAACTCTGATCTTATGAACAAGGGATCATATTCTACCTCCATTTAAAGGTTCTCCGCTTAATCCTTATTGGTCTCCAGCGGATCTTTCTCCTCTTCTCGGCCCCTACATGCGAAGATGGATCATATACGCTTTCTGCTTTAGGGGAAAACGGATTTTGCTCACGTTCTCGCCAGATGCTATCACATATGGAGTTGACGGATTGTTGGTTGCCCATAATTGCTGACAATCGTTTGACCATCGTCTCCACCCAATAATCAGCCCTGACTGCAAACCGTTTAGTCACCATCTCCACAAGCCGCTCATTCGTAGGACTAAGCTTTTTGGGATCGGGTGTATGTTGATCTACAACTCGTGCGATACGCTGTTGTAGCACATCCTCCTCACATTTGTAGATCGCTTCCACAGTTGTCTTCTTCCATCGTGCCATTCTTCCTGAAACGAAACGGAGTCTGATACCAACTGACGTAGTGGAAGATGGGATAAAGTTTAATTAGTGTATATCGCTCGAGAAATTCAGCAATCAATCGACAATTTTTGCTCGAGAAAACTGAAAGAAAATGATCAATATCATAAAACGGCATAAACTAAGCCTAATCTATATGGTAACCTAATAGAGTCTTAAAATAACAAAATAAAGCTTAAATCTACTTTTAAACGTGAAATTAAAACCTATCTAAATATAATTCCGAAAATTACAATTAAATAGAAAATAATTAAAATAAAAACCTAAAATTATCCTTAATATGTTAATCTCCACCACCGTCCCCATGGAGTTTTGAAATATGCTTCTCATGAATATGACAAACACGGAAATGTAGGTTTGGATTTTTTATTTACATTATAGATATTATCATTATTTCTATTCTCAAAATCAAGAACATAAAGGCCATTAAATGAATTTGCAGTACAATAAAGCATATCATTTAAATAAATAGAAAACTTCTTATTTTTAATAAGAAAACTATAACCTTCATTATCCAAACAAGAAATTAAAATAATATTCCTACTCAATCCGGAACGTAGTAACAATTGTTCAAAACAAGAATTAAACCACTAGGTAAAATGACTTCATAGGTTCCTACGACTAAGGGTAACGTTTGAATATGTCAAACGTAATGTTCATCATAGGGGGTCAGTCCAGTATTTGTTCTCCAACAAATACCCATAAGTCTAATTGTATCGCATACACATAATCATCATATGATTATCCATTAAACTTATACTAGTATTTAAACATAATTACTAGGGACGGAGATTATTATAATAAACATGCAACAGATATACTCCCTCCGTCCCAGCTCACTTGAGACTTTTTGACCAAAACTGGTCAACTTAAGGTCGGTTTGACCAACACTTTATAGAAATATTTATGATCCGAACCAAAATTAAAAAAATGTAAAATGACCACCATTAAAAATCCTCTCAATTACAATTTTTAAAAAGTTTTTTGGAACATAAATATTTCTATAAAGTGTTGGTCAAACCGACCTTAAGTTGACCAGTTTTGGTCAAAAAGTCTCAAGTGAGCTGGGACGGAGGGAGTACTAATCAAACATTCAATATCTTTAGTAAAGCATAAAGCAAAATGATAACAATAATCGTTCAAATAACGTGCCTAGGGCATACACACCAACAATAGAAACAATACATAAGACAACTTGAGGTTAAACTTCGAGGATTTTGATGATTTCATTTAGTTTAAAATTTATTTTTAATTAGGACATGATAGTCTAGACATTAGGAGTTCTACCATTTCGGTTTAGTATATTTTGTTATGACTTGTTCGTTCATGGTTCCATGCATGATGCATGCAAGTATTGAATATAAGTGAACTTCGTACTCTATTTATTTATGTCATGGTCCTTTATAGTCATTTTTTTTTAATATTGAGTTGTTGAAGGTGTTAGTATTATCAATTTCAATAGGAAGAAAATGTGTAATTTTGTGACCACGTAATGTGTGTGACGGGTATGACTTGTGACAACAATTGTGACACACATGGGCGTCCTAAAGTTTCATTTTTAAAATATCACTGTGACGGGAAATTGTGACACAAGAAAATTTGAATTATACGCAAAGTTTGAATTTTGGAAACAATCTTTGTGACATAATGGTGACAGACTGTCTTAAATTATATTATGGATATGTCACAAACACTAATTTTGTGACAGAGAATAGGTGACTGATATTGGGACGGAGAAAGTCGTAACAAAACAACTTTTGTTACAGAATGTTTGATTTATGACGGAATTTGGCAGTACTCGAAAACCCATTTTTTTTTAATAATGACACGTGAATTATGGCGGGTATTTATATGTGTATGTGGCGACTTCCTTGCTTGTTAAGGAATAATCGAAAGATTAAGATTGGATTTACGGAAATAGAATCCCATCCAAATCTTAATTCCTTAGTTGCCGTATCGGAGAATATCTCCTTATTCGTGTAGATCTCCTTGTTGGAGTAGATCTTGGACTCTGGATGTATACGAGATCCTTATTTGAATAGGATTATGCATGTATATGAGTATTGAACAAGTCACAATGGGCGCGTGGCCTTGGTCGGCATAGGAATATGCCGAGGAGGATATCACCAGTGAGGAGTTGGTCCATTTGCCTGCTTGCTTGGCATAATGGTATGCCGAGGAGTGTATATATCGAGCATAGGTAGGTTTGTACCATTCCCAAATGTCGAGGAAGTATAATTTAGGTTCAAAGGTCGGTGGGCCCATTCTTTTAGTCTTAGTCGGTCTTGCTTATGAGTATGGCCCGACCCAATGGTCATGCTCGATTTATACCATTTAGCCTTTGAGAACTTATCCATGAAGTGCTGATCGATTTATACCGTTTACTTTGAGAACTTATCCCTGAAGTGTTGAAAAATGATCAAGTGCGCTTTGGAAAATAACATAGTGTCAGTAGTGCGAAAATGAGGTTGCTGATACTTTTGTACTATAGAGACCTTAGAGGAATTGAAAAAAATCCAAACTCTTGATAAAGCATGAATTAGTCTGAGTTATTTCAACGAAATTGACTCTTACAAATTACTCTCAATAATTTGTTTTAAATATTACGATATTAAAAATAATTTACAATTATTTTCGAACTTCTTTCAAATAGACAATGAAAAAACTGAATACATCTTTCTTTCGTAGGGAATATTAATACTCCCTCCGTCCCGGTTTAAGGTTTTTAGTTTAACTTTGCACGCTTATTAAGAAATTAAAGCAAAATTGAGTCTAATATAGTAGTGGGTGGAGGATATAATTGTCCATTCATAATGTATGTGGGTGAAAAGTAGATGAGTAAGTGATGTGCTTTTTGTAATATATGAACTTTATGAGGATAAAAATGCCCAAAACACTATTCATCCTTTGCCATTCAAGGAATAAATCAACTAAGAACATGAAAATGAGACATACCAAAAAAGAAAATAATAACCTTAAACTGGGACGGAGGGAGTATTTTTTTTTAGCAGCGTAGGGAATATTATTATATACTGTGCTTCATATTAATATTAATGGGCACTGGCAGTCAGCATTATACTCCCTCCGTCCCTCTTTAATTTACAAATTTTGGGTTGGGCAGATTATTTAAGGAAAAAAAATGAAAAAGTTGATGTGTTGTGAGTGTAGATAGTTGAGTGGGAGAAAGAAAGTGGGTAGAGAATACTAGTAAGTGGGTAGTTGTTGTGAGTATGATAATGGGTCCCATTATTTTAAAAGTGTTAAAATATTCCTTTTTGAGACTTTATAAATTAAAATGGGATAACAAAAATGATAAATTTTGTAGATTAAAGAGGGAGGAGGAAGTATACTCTAACTGTAGTAGAAGATAGAAAGGGGATTTGCCATGTGATGTTGTTAATGAGTTATGACATGCACATGTATATACTGCACTGCAGGCTCTATGCATGATCCTAATGCATGCCTGCTATCTTTCTTGATTCTTGATTGTTGATTTTTGGCTATAATATTATTTTTTACAGATTTCGCGCTATACTTTATTTTCATCAATTTTGTCAATGTACTATGAGTTTTTGCGATCATTTTTTCTTTCTTCATCCAAACGAATGTTAAAAACTTAACCAAAATGTTAAAATTTTAACAAAATATTACAACCGTCTCTTGAAAATGTTAAAATTTCAAAGTGACATTGAAAATGTTTTTAAAAAATATTAGAAATATTTTTTTAAAAAATATTTTAAAATTATTTTGGTAAAATAATTATTTTTAAAACATTTTTGAAAGTTAAGTTTTTTTAATACTATTTATAAATACTATTTTTAATATTATTATTAAAAAATAATTCCAATGCTTATTTTTTTCAAAATAAATTCTTGGGTGTAGATAGCAACAAAATAAAAAATCAATTGAGTTTTTTTTGCCAAACAGACATGCGTACTATCAGATTATTGCAATTTCCCACTTGTACTGTCAAAACTCCCAATGTCACCTGCGTACTTTAGTTTATTAACAAAATAACCGATTTTTTTAACTGGTGTTTAAAAACTTAACGACATTGTACAAATATTTTTCAAATGTGGTCATTAAAGTTTTTTTTTGCAATGCGCTCACCCAACTGACGGAATTGTCAAAATTTTTAACCCGAGTTGGTTATTTAACATGTCTATTGTTGAAATTAACTCAAAATTAACAAATTAATTTCACAAACAAAAGATAGATAAACACTGTATCATAATTATAAACAGTATTTTAAATAATTATATATAACTCAACTCAATTGCAGTGTTTATCTATCTTTTGTTGTTTTATAAAAACATTAAAATTAATATTAAGATAAAAATTTGACAATCCGTCAGTTGGGTGAGCGCATTGCAAAAAAAAAAAAACTTTAATGACCACACATTTGAAAAATATTTGTACAATGTCGTTAAGTTTTTAATATCAGTTAAAAAAATCGGTTATTTTGTTAATAAACTAAAGTACGTAGGTGACATTAGGAGTTTTGACAGTACAAGTGGGAAATTGCAATAATCTGATAGTACGCATGTCTGTTTGGCAAAAAACTCAAAATCAATTTATACGATTGGTCCTTAAAGTTCAAATACCCTGGAAGGGGGTGGTCCCGATTTTTTAACATGAAGAAAATAATATTTTACATGCAATTCAAATATTATTTAAATTCAATATCATCATAATAATATTTAAATAATTATTTAAAAATATTTATAATGAATGTTTTTTTTTTAAAAATAATATTAATCTTTCAAAATGATATTAAAAATAAAAAATTAAAAAATATATATAATAAATTTATTTAATTTTAATTTAAAAATATTAATATTTTCAATATCTTTGTCAAAAGTTAACATTCATTATGGCTATAACAATTAGTTAAAATTTTTAATATTTTTGTTATGTTTCTAACACTTGTTTGGATGAAGGAAGAAAATGACGGCAAAACTCATAGTACAGTGGCGAAATTGACGAAAATAAAGTACAGTGACAAATCAGTAGGTGAACCCAAAGTACGATGGCAAAATTTATAGTTTTGCCATCTTTTTTAAGATAAGTATTGTATTAGATTTTAATTAAAAAAATACTCTTTCCTGTCTCAAAATGTATTGATTTTAATTAAAATATATACTCTTTCGTCTCAATTTATTTTTTATGTTAGTACGAAGGAACATTGAATAATAATTTTGGTTAAATTCAATTATCCTAATTAAAATATAAATCTTATTATTGATGCACTGTTATCAATACTATCAATAACAAGTTAAATATTTTTATCAGGATAATTAAATTGATCTAAGAAATTATTTCTCAAATTTTATTTGTACTAACATTGAAAAAAGAAAAAAAGAACACCATGTCGAGATGGAGGGAGGGAGTACATTTTACTCCAATGACTCCCTCCGTCTCATAGTATATGTCCACTCTCTCATTTGCATGGAGATTATGAAATAGGGAAGTGATGTAAGTGTTGTAAGAGCATCCACAGTCATAAACCCCATAAGGGGTTTATTCAAACTGCCACATCAGCACTCAATAAACTATAAACCTCCAACAGCTTTTTACCCTACATTAATAAACCTCTAAGACCATCTCCAATGGTTTGATGCAAAAAATTGCACTATTCTCTTAAAATAGTGCAAAATTTACATCAAATGTTTATCATCAACTCCACCCACATGCTTCAAATCTTGCATCAAAAAGGCATATCTTAGAATATTCTTTATAATTGATTTCATTTAGTATATTTTCCATATAATATTACATTATACTCCCTCCGTCCCAGAAAGATGGTCCACTTTTGACTTTTGACGGTCAATACAAGTGAACTTTGACCAAATATAAATGTCAATATAATCATCCTTGTGAAATTCTAAAACTTGTTATTGATTAATCATCAAGTGATTATCAATGACAAATTTTAAAATTTCATTGGGATGATTAGATCGATAATAATATTTGGTCAATGTTCACATGTGGTTGGCCGTTAAAAATCAAAAGTGACTATCTTTGGGACAGAGGGAGTATTAAATAAATTAAAAAGGCATGATATTTTATACTTATATTAGACATAATAAAATAAAATGAAATAAAAATTATTTCAAATGAAAAATATTAAAATGCAATTAGAATAGATAATTATAACGAAAAAAAATATTAATTAGCTGAAATAATGTAAGTACTTTCTACTAATCTGTCCCAAAATAAATTTGCATTTTTATACAAATAATATATAGTTAATTAGGGTATTTTATCAAAGTAATTTTGTTTATTTTTAAAAAAAGTGAAAAGATCATTTTGAGATGGGAGAGTATACCAAAATCCAAAAAAAAAAAAAAAAAAGAAAAGAAAAGGAAAAGACTATAGCGCAGCAGGGAATCGTGTGCCATAATTGGAGCGAGAATGGGCTTGCGCTAAAGTAACGCAGTGGATAACGCAAACGTTGGAGACCATCTTGCGCCAAAGTTGAAGTTTTGTGCATCGTTGGACTTGGCCTAAAGAGCTTTATAACATTTTATTATAATTCTTTTATTCTTTAATACCATAAATATAAAATAAAAGTACAAATTACTATTAAATTACTACTTCCGCCTCAAAATAAAAGTCCATATGCGTTTAAAAATTTTAAATTATAAGAAAAATATTAGTGAAAATCTATATAAATATAATTTTTTTTTTAAAAGTTAAGATTATAATTTTAAAATTATAATTAATATTTATTTTGAGACGGAAGAATACAAGTTTTATTTATTTAAGCTATTTTGAAACAAAGTGAGAAAAAAAGAGCAATCCAATTAACAAAGTTTACTTTTCAAAAAAAAAAAAAAAAAAAAAAGGAAACCCCTCCGTGTGTCAGAGAATAGAGCGGAGTATTTCCTTCAACCGACCTTTTATAGCACTCCCCCACTTTATGTCGAAATGGGGCTGAGCTTTGAGTCATGTGCTTAGGAAAAGAAAGCACATGCATTGGGCATCTCTTTTTCAACCTGCATAAGACTTTTGTTATTTCTTTTATGAACAATGTTAGGGCACAAAATAAAGTTACAAAATCTTGATCACAAGGTGAGGTGATGATATGTTATTGGTTGCATTGATAATGGACCCGCCACACTATAATTAAAAACACCAATAACATGCTAGGGGCACAAAATAAGGTTACAAAATCTTGCTCACAAGGTGAGGTGACGATATTTTATTGGTTGCATCGATAATGGACCCACCACACTCTAATTAAAAACACCAATAACATTATTACACCTAGGATTTCGTGAGCACATTTTTGTAACTTTTTTGTGCTCTAGTATATTTTTGTTTTATTCCTAATTCCCCCATCCCTATTATAACTTAAATATTTTCTTTTTCTTGTTTATACTTGCTTAAAATCAACTACTCTTTCCACATATCCGTCAACATGCGGGTCCCTTTATCCTCAACATCCGAGTAAGGAAACCATGATTTAGTTGAAAAAGATCAAGAGACTGTAATATAAAGGGAAAAAAAATATACTAAAAAACCTTTATAAAATAATTTCATATTCAAAAACCTACAAAATATTCCTCAATCTAAAAAGTCCTAAAATTAAATTAACGTACCAAAAAACACAAATATTAACAATTTAACTAAACGCGGTTAGGTTTGTATATTTAATTCAAAAAAAAATATGTGAGAAAGAGCTAAGCGCAACGTGCAATTCAGAAAAAGTTAGTACAAACAATTAATTTTGATAAACTCGATTATCACCCCTATAACTAGGTTCGTTATTGTGAGAATTGTAATTGTAGCAAAGTACTCCTTCTGCCCAGACTAAGGTTCTTAATTTTCTTTTTGATTTGTCATAGACTAAGGTTCTTGTTTGTTTTATGATCTAAAATGGACCATGGGACCCACTTGTCATTTTCATAGCAAAAACTCCATACCCACTTTATTTCTCCTACTTTCTCTTACTTTTTCATACTCACAACATTTACTTTTTTCTTAATTTCCGTGTAAAGTCAAACTAACTAACAAAGAACTTTAGTCCGGGCAGAGAGAGTAAAATCAAGATGCTTTTGGAAACTCCTAATGAAAAAGGTAGATGCAACTAGGAGTAAGTAGGGTAGTTACACTAATTTACCACAATCAAGTTGCCGAACCACACAGTTGTTCGACAATATCAGATCCCACAGACTTACATGTTTGTTATTGGGCTAGTGGGCCTCTTAAATTCTAAATCTGGACGTGGCAAGTGGTATTTTAAGATCTCACCTATTTATAGCACTCCCTCCCCCACTCCTCACTCTCTCATCAAACTCTTGTTCAATTCATCCCAAATTGAGCTCTCAACATCTCCATTTAAGAAGAAAAGTTTGGTCATTTCATAGGATCGGCAATGGCTAAGTTCTTTGCTCTCGTCGTCTTGGCTCTCTTTGCCATCTCCATGATTACTAATGTTGGTAACATTTCAATCTCACAGTTTCACTCTTTTTACCCAGGTTTCTGACATTTTCTTTTGACCTTGTCTTAAATAACAGGTTTCTGCAAATGTGGTACTGGTGGGCATCATAAGGTAAGATTTTGTAGATTTTACATTTTTTTTTATTTTTCTTTTGTTAATTTAGACTGAGTTTTGTTTTTGATTTTTGTGGCAAAGAAGAAGAGAGGATATGGCCCTGGAAGTCTCAAGCCCTACCGTAAGTGTTTTCAACATTTTCTTTCGTTTTCTTCTAAATCGACAGTGTGGGCTATGGATCT